>PITA01009985.1:16286-74540 GCA_004023965.1 Spilogale gracilis
CAAAAGGTGACCCTGGAGGTTTCCTGAGAAACACTGAGGCCCTTCCAGGCAGAGGGTCAGCCCTGCACTCCTCCAGCACCCTATACCTCAATGTTGGTCCTGGGAGCATTAGGGTTTACAAGGGAACAAGTGCCTCCGGGAACTGGAACAAGTCTCTAAAACCCACAGTAGAAACAACTTGTAAAACCTTCAGCCTCAGGACAAGTTTATGAGGTTGGAGGTTTGTTTTTCTGATGCTTGTTTGTTGGAGGTCTGGCTGCTTTCTGCTCACCTCCACCTTGAGCTTTAAGGCGTTGTCCTTCTTGCTTTTTCCCCCTCCTCCTCAGCCCCAGCACACTCTTTGGTCTACACCCTTGTTTATAAGTGGCGGTTCCCTGGTTCAGCTGGGCTTGCGGTCTCAGAGAGGATGGGTGGCCCCCCACAGAGAGCCATCACCCAGATAGAGTTCTAGGAAAGGAAAAGAAAGGTCTTATTTTAAGGAGGTAAGTCGGAGGGCCTGACATGGGGGAGGAGATGAAACCTAGATTGTTTTCACGCTCTCAGCTGACAGATCAGAGCACAGGGACAAGACCAAGCAGAGGGAAGGGGAACCCTGAGGCCTCAAAGTCAAGACCCTCTGCTAATAACAAAGCTTCTCCATGGCCAGCCTGAGCTCACACTTAAAGGGGAAATATATGTGTGTGTGTGTGTGTGTGTGTGTGTGTGTGTTTGTGTGTATATATATATATATATATATATATATATATATACATTTTTTTTTTGATGTATGCAGACTGATTACTAAGTACAAACTCCCAGCATAATCACTGGAGAGAGGAGGCTGAGGGTCTCCCCCATGTTTTGTGCACCTGCCTGGCCCTTGCGTTTAGAATCAAGGCAGTCCCTTCTTAGTCTTTCCTCCCTCCCTCTTTTCTCTTTCCTTCCTTCCCGATCCTTCCCCCTTCCCCTTTTCCTTTCTCTCTTTCCCTCCCCCTCCTTCCCCTTCTCCTTCAGCTACTCTCCTTGTATAGCTAGAGGGAAAAGAAGAAAAGATAGTTCCCCTTTTCAGCCAAGTTCACAAAACACAAGGAATTACAAAGAGTTAGAGTTGGATGAGCCCCTTCCTCCACCAGCTTGGTGGAATGTTGGGGCCACTCCTGTCTATGGAGGCAGAAGTTCAATAGCAGTGTTAATGCTGGACTGGGAATGCTGGGGAGCCAGAGTCAGAGAATGATGGCATTTTACTCCATCCAGGGCAGGACTGGGCCCTAATTCAGTGCATGGAACACATGGCATTGTCTTTTTTCTTTTTTTTTAATTTTTACTCTAGGTTTTTGTTTTCACTGATTTTCTTTATTACAATTTATACTTCAAAACAAAGCATTAAAGGAGGAAGGAGCCTGCCAGGAAACAAAGGGGGGGTGGGGGATTCCTTTGTGTAGAATTCTCCATTTGGTCCATCCAGATGGACTCCGTCCGTGCGTGGAGGTCTTTCTGGGTGCCAGACAAAACAGGCTGGGAGCTCGTCCAAGGTGGGCTGGGAAGCTGGGAAGGAGAGTTCCAGCATCTCAAGGGCTTCCTCTCTGCCCTGCGGTGCTCACACAGCACCCAGGGCCAAGTTTCTGAATTTCTGGGAGGGCTGAAATTTCAAATCCAGGGGTGTCTCTGATAGTCTCCTATGAGACCTTAGAGCACAAAGGGAACAATAAACACCCCTCCCCCCAAAAAGAGCTGCAGTCGACTCATTTTCTTCCAAAAGAAAAATATTCTGCCCTTTCCATGTGCTTTTTCTTTTTCTCTCCTTCTGTTGGCAAATCCCCTTGCTCCACTGTAAACCCCAACAGTGAAAACCAGAAACAGAAAAGACTCTTAACTCATGCTTTAACTAAATACATTGTGCTTATTTCTTACTGCACCTCCTTGAGGCATTGATGAAGATGTTTTGTAGTGACTGGAGCATCCGAAACACCAGAGGCTGCCCAGAAACGGCTTCATAGCCAAGAAATGCCTACAAGAGCAGACCACACCCCTCGTGTCCCCTTCCTTGCCCATGATGGCGCGCTGAGCACATATGGACCCCCCCAGCCGAGACTAGGGGCTCTGTGCCTGGTCTCTTGCACATATGCACCTCCACCACACACACTCTCTCCCTGTAAGACTCTAGGTATCTGTCGAGCCAGCCAACTCCTTCAGCGGCTGGACCCTGAAATTGATCTCTCCCATTCTCTTTTTCAAACCCCCGTTGTTTGGTTGGTTTTAAAGATTTTATTTATTTATTTGAAGGAGCAAGCAAGAGCATGAACAGGGGGTGAGGCAGGCAGAGGAAGAAAGAGAAACAGACTCCCCGCTGAGCAGGGAGCCCGATGTGGGGCTCCATCCCAGGACCCTGAGATCATGTCCTGAGCCAAAGGCAGATGCTTAACCAACTGAGCCACCCAGGTGCCCAAAACCCTCATCTCTTGAGTTACTAGCTACTCTCCCAATGAGGTTTTCCAAGTTTGTTCTGCAACATTGTTGGCAAACCTAGCCAGGAATTCTGCTTTCGATTTGTCCAACCCTCTTTGGGATTCCCCGGCGGGGGGCAGCAGTTGGCCAAGGCACCGGGGCTCACCCTATCATTTTCTGAGTTAGTGGCTGTGATAAATATATTGCTAACACTTCCTTTCTCTTTGTTTTTTGTTTTTGTGTGTGTGTGTTTTTGTGTGTTTGTTTGTTTTTTGGGTGGGGGGGAAATGTAGTGACTGAAAAATCTTTTGACCCAAATTATTTTTCTGTCCTCTGTAAAGTCATAAGTCACTGAGACATATATATTAAAAAGAAGCCATGGTGGGAAGAATTTTCAAACATATTTGGCCCAAATCAGAACGTAACGAGTCCCAAATTTCAAAACCTTCTTTTTTGTTGCCATCCCCACAAAGAAGAAATTTTGAGGTGAAGAAGAAACAGGTCAGGAGATAAACGGGTCACAGCCTGCAGAGCTAGGACATGCGAAGGGAGGGAACAAGCAGGCCTTCCCACTGCGATGTCCAGCCACCAGGGGCTCCCAGCTACCATGTGCTTTCCCAGGGTCCCCTGCTCTTGGTCCTTGGCCTACAGGCTGGCTGTGGTCCTGCCCCAGTTAACGTGTGGGCTGTACCAATGGTCTTTAACTGTCTAGGTTTTTGAAACCCAGAGTAAGTTTTGGAAAACTATATACCCTTCTGTGTCTAAAACGTTTTATGTAAGTTTTAAAAGTTACAAAGGATATATAATATATATGTATGTATGTATCTCCATCATCCACATAAAAAAATAAATGATCCTATTCTTTGAGATTTGGAAATATTTTACATTTTCCCTTTTTCTTGTTGAGTTTGTCTTTCCATTCTGTGACCCCCGCCCCAACGGAATTTTATCCTAATTGTTAAGGCAATATTTCATCTTATACTTGTCACAAGAGAAACACCCCTAAGAGAGCTACCATAACTATTTGGTAACTAGTAAGACATTTAATAGGGGAAAGAAAAGGTATTTAGAAGATCACTAATATATTAGTCTCTGTTTTTTTTTAATTTCTAGTGTAAAATCATTAGGCTCGCTCTAAGATTATAAGCTATGCAGATAGGATCAATCAGTATTTCAGATGGACCCTTATTTCATAACAGTCTATTAGAAAATTGACGGTATATTTTATTAGAAATGCTGGATACAGGGACACCTGGGTGGCTCAGTTGGTTGGGCGACTACCTTCGGCTCAGGTCATGATCCCGGAGACCTGGGATCGAGTCCTACATCGGGCTCCCTGCTCGGTGGGAGGCCTGCTTCTCCCTCTCTCACTACCCGTGCTTGTGTTCCTTCTCTGGCTGTGTTTCTCTCTGTCAAATAAATAAAATCTTAAAAAAAAAAAAATGCTGGATACATCCCACAAAGTGATGCTGATTCCGCCTCTTCAGGAAGTTTTACTTTGGCCCAAGAGTTGTACAATTTCCCTTGTTACAGTGTAATGTATTTTTAACTTCAAAGTCTTTTTCGATCATTCTATCACAATTCTCTGCCAGAAAAAAATATGCATATGTATGTATCATTTTCCTGTAACTAAATGGTTTTAAGAATTTAAATTTTTGTCTAGGTAGTTATTACAATTATTAATAGTATAAAATTGATCATAACACCATATATATGCATATATATATGTTCTATATATTTTTATTTATATATATATATGAGTATATATATATATTGCATATTGGTAAGTAATGACTTCTTCCAACATAAAATCAAAATTTTATTGGAACTGTACCTCTTACTGAGATGGACGAAATTGACGTTTTTTTAGTTAATTCATCTACCCACAGATGAATATTACTTTTTGCTGTAGTAAAATAGGAATTCACTATAGATACATTTTTTAAAAGATTTTATTCATTTGAGAGAGCAAGTAAGCGAGAGAGAGAAAGCACAAGCTGCAGAGGGAGAGGGAGAAGTAGGCTCCCGCTAAGAAGGGAGCCCATTTGGGGCTCCATCCCAGAACCCTGAGATCATGACCTGAGCCAGAGGCAGACACCCAACTCACTGAGCCACCCAGGCGCCCCTCATTATATATTCTTATGTTTGTTTGTTTTAAAGCTTTTATTTTATTTTAATTTTTATCTTTTTTAAGATTTCATTTGACAGAGAAAAACACAGCCAGAGAAGGAACACAAGCAGGGGGAGTGCGAGAGGGAGAAGCAGGCTTCCTGTCGAGCAGGGAGCCCGATGTGGGACTCGATCCTGGGGTTCGGGATCATGACCTGAACCGAAGGCAGTCGCTTAACCAACTGAGCCACCCAGGTGCCCCTATAGTCTTATGTTTTGTTTCCATAGGTGTGAGCACTTAGAAGCCAAGTTCACATAAATAAATGAGAAGAGAGCTTGTCATAGCATCATTACCCAATTCTTTCTGTTAAATAGATATTCTCGAGTGCACAATTTTAATTGCCTTGTCACTTCTTTGACTATATTTTTATTCATGTCTGGGGATTATAGCTAACATCCTAATTATAACAATCTAGTTTAGGGTTACACCAACTTAATTTCAATAGTATGTAAAAACTTTGTTCCTGTATAGCCCCTCCTTTGTGCTGTTACTGTCACACAGATTACATCTATCAATACAGATTTATGATTATTGCTTTATGCAGTTATCTTTTTTTAAAAAAAATATTTTATTTATGTATGCGAGAGAGAGAGAGAGAGAGAGATCACAAGTAGGCAGAGAGGCAGGCAGAGAGAGAGGAGGAGAAAGCAGGCTCCCTGATGAGCAGAGAGCCCGAGGTGGGCCTCATCCCAGGACCCTGAGATCATGACCTGAGCCGAAGGCAGAGGCTTTAATCCATTGAGCCACCCAGGCGCCCAATGCAGTTGTCTTTTCAATAATGTGGGGGAAAGTTACAAACAAATAAAAACAAACAAAAAAATTAAGCCTTTTACATTTTTAATCAGTGCAAAGACATTGGTCAGTGTTCTGTATCTTTTCTAAAAGCTTCAAGTTACTGCCTAGTGCCCTTTCCTTTCAGCCTGAGATGTTCCTTTTAGTATTTCTTATGAGGCAAGTCTAGGCTATATTTCTACTATAAATGAAATTCCTCAGTTTTTGTATATCTGAAAATACATCCATTTCTCCTTCATTACTGAAGGATAGTTTTTCTAGATATAGAATTCTTTTTTTATTATTATTAAATTTTTTAAAGATTTTATTTATTTGTCAGGTAGAGAAGAGAGAGCAGAAGCAGGGGAAACTGCAGACAGAGGGAGGAACAGACTCCCCGCTGAGCAGGGAGCCTGATGCAGGAATCGATCCCAGGACCCTGGGGTCATGACCTGAGCTGAAGGCAGAGGTTTAACCAGCTGAGCCACCCAGGTGTCCCTTTCCACATATAGAATTTTTGGTTGACAATTTTTTTCCCCTTTCAGGACTTTAAATATGTTAACCTCTGTTTTCTGCCCTCCCTGGTTTCTAATGAGAAATCAGCTGTTGGTCTTGTTGAGGCTCCCTTGTATGTGATGAATCGTTTCTTTTCACTTTACGACTCTCCTTTTGTTTTTGGCATTTGACAGTTTGATTATAATGTGTATAGATATGGATGTCCTTAAGCTTCTGTATGTAGAGTTTGTTGAAGGTGGTTTTTTTTTTTTTTTTGATGTAAAGATTAATCCTTTTCATCAAATCAGGGAAATTTCTGGCTACTACTTTTTCAAATATTCTTTCTGCTTCTGTTTTTCTCTTCTCTTTCTGAGGGCCGTGTGTGTGTGTGTGTGTGTGTGTGTGTGTGTGTGTGGTGTCACACTTCTCTGATCATTTTTCCTTACTCTTTCTTCCTTCTGTTTCTCACTCAGGATAACCTCAATTCACCTCCCATAAGTTTGCTGATTCTTTCATCTGCCTGGCCAGATCTGATGTTGAGCGTCTCTAGTCAATTTCGTATTTTAGCTGTACTATACTTTACATCTCCAGGACTTCTATTTAGTTCTTTATTTTATAATTTCTATATTTCTTGTTAAACTGATTTCTATCACCTTGCACCCTCTACTTCTGATAGCCACCAATCTGTTCTCAGTATTTGTGATCTTGTTTTTTTTGTTTGTTTAGATTCCACATATAAGAAAGCTCGTGTGGTTTTTGTCTTTCTCTGCCTGACTTCTTTCACTTAGCATCAAGGTCCACGCATATTGTCACAAATGATGAGATTTCCTTCTTTTTCATGACTAATACTCTGTTTTAGATAGACAGGTATAGATATGTCTTATAATGTCTTTATCCATTCATCCATCAATGAACACTTTGTTTTCATATATTAGCTCTTATGAATATTGTTACAGTGAACAATGGGGCTGCACCTATTTTTTCAAGTTAGTATTTTTGTTTCCTTCAGATAGCTTCTACCTTCTCATCAATAGTCTATATTATAGAGACTTGTTCTCATGTTTAGTTTCCTTTAATTCTATTTATTCATATTCATTTATTCTATGAATAAATAGAATATAATATTCATATTTTAAATAGATAATTTAGTCTTTGTCCCAGTAAGTCCAACATTTAGGCTTCTTCAGGGACAGTTTTTACTGACTGGCTTTGTTTTGTCTTGATTTCTGTGTGTGGGTCATAGTTTCTTCTTTGCAAGTCTCATAAATGTTTGCTAAAAACTGGACAATTTAAATAATGTTACATGGGAACTCTGGAAGTAAGATTCTCCTGCCTCCCTAGGGCTTTTACCACTGGCGAAGGCAGCTTCAGTGTTCTTAGTGCCTCTGACTACTTTCAACAAGCAGGTCCAAGGGAAAGGCTGTTTCCACTGGGCCGCTCTGAGTCAGGTTACATAAAGACAGCCTTGCCAATGGGGTCTTCCAGGGGACCAACAAACAGTTCAAATCATGGCATTTCTGGGATTGGGGTCTTGAAACTCCCAACTCCATTCTCCAACCATTCCAATGACTGCCAATCTATGTGCACTGGGATTGTAGGTTCTTAGTTTTCAAAGATGCCAGAGAGCTAGGGAAGAGGAGATGGGAATAGCCCAAATCACCATTTTTTCCCAGTGTTCCTTTTGCTTTTGCAGAAGAGATGGTTTCTGAAGATCCTTATCCCACCATCTTCTCTGGTATCCCTGCTGATTCTCCTAGCTTTTTCTCAATCATATGCCAAACATCTCATAATGACTTGTCACCAAAAAGTATGCTTATTCCTCTACCAGTAACAACTCAATGAGATCCTCTTTCCAGTCTTTGAAAACATCTGGAAAACCTGTGATTTGCCAAAGGGTTGAGTCCTAGTTATTTAATGTCACCCATGTTTTCAATAACAACACTTCATACTGTCCCTTGGGCTGGCACCCAGTGATTCATGCAGAGTAACCTCCTAAGATTCAGGATATAGAGAGGTATGCCTTACTTTCAAAGTTCAGAAAGTCATACTTTCTCATCTGGCCTCCTTTCTGTGGCCAGAAATACCCTTTTGGGTCTAGAGTCACAGTCTCAGAGGGAGTATTATAACTCCCCCTAAAGCCTCCCCTAATTTTCCCAGAGATCCGAAGAACTGGTCTCTCTGCCCTCTCAGAGTGCCCTTTCCTTTTTTTTTTTTTTTTAAAGATTTTATTTATTTATTTGACAGATCACAAGCAGGCAGAAAGGCAGGCAGAGAGAGAGGGGAAGCAGGCTCCCTGCTGAGCAGAGGGCCCAAGGTGGGCCTCAAACCCAGGACCCTGAGATCATGACCTGAGCCGAAGGCAGAAGCTTTAACCCACTGAGCCACCCAGGCACCCCAGAGTTCCCTTTCCTGACCACTTCTGCAACTTTCTACAGCTCCCATACCAAGAATGTGGTCCTGAGGTTAGAAAGGGGGAGGAGATGTACAGTGCAAAGGAATCCCTGATAATAATTCTAAAGTGGGTTACAAAGCCACAGAAAAGAGTTCCTATCTCAAATCATGTCACAAAAACCCCTGGAGGTCAGTGTTATTGTCGGTGGAGTCATAGGATTTCTATACTGGAGAGGTTTTGGGATGACATTCTGGTTGAGACAGAGGGTACGGGCCAGGGACTGGGTCTTGAAGTTGTGTTTGTATAGTTAGCACAAGGTATTGATAAGGATTGTGTTTCAATCTGGAGCAGCTTGAGGAGAGAGGGCTGAGCTCCGGATTACTATTCCATCTTGAAGAGTCAGATTCAGTAACTTTAATCAAAGAGCTGGTGTTGCAAAGCCAGGATCAAAACCCGGTTCTGTCAAATCCCAGAACCAGTGGCTTTTATGCCATTTTATAAAGTCAGTAGTTGTGGGTAAATCACTCCCAGCAGTTGGACCCTTAACCCAGGGCTATTCCTTGTAAGCCATACCCAATGTGAGCCTTGCCATAGAGACCACTTTTTTGCTGGGCTCTTCTTCTTCCTTCCAGAGAAGGGTGAGCAGGTGCGTTTGGTAAGGCCTGCAGGAAGACTTCCAAAGCCTCTGGCCTGTCATCCCACAAGGTGGGGGCTCCTCTTAGCAACCTAAAATCAAGATGTCATTAAAAACCATGTTCCTTGCGTCTCAGCTCCTTGGTTGTGGCATTTGCCATTAGATACATTTTAAGTGCATTTTTACAGTTCAAGGTACCCAAAGAGAAGATTATTTCTGGCTCTGTGGGTTTTTTTTTTTTCTTTTTTTTTTACACCTTCTTTTTCTTTCTCAATTTCAACCACTCTTCAGTTTCAATTCTTCTCTCATACTTGGTTCTCCTTTCTGTTTCTGGATATTTTATCCCTAATTATTTCAGATTCTTTTCCCTGCTCTGAAGTTTTGGTATCTAAAAATCAAAAATACTTTCTAGAGGGAATGAGAAAATCTCCAGAAGTGGGGACGGAGAAAGGATTGTGAGGCTCATCTGGTATCAGGACGAAATTGGATGATGACGTTTTCCTACTGGGATGGCTTCCCCCTTTTTGCACTTCAGATGGAAATTTCTTTTTCAAAAGAGCAAGCCTTGCAAAAAATGTTTAAAATTAATAAACAGTTGATCATTCTAAATTTGCATGCCACAAAAGAAGACTGTGTTGGTGTTTTTTATGTTCAGCATGACACACGCTCACTTACGCATTTACTTAAGTGTTTTCCACGGGGCCTGAAATATACTAAACATTAATGGTTATTTTTCACATGGATAGATGGATAAATGACTGGCTGAATGAATGAATGACCATAGGAGCCAGGGAGTAAAGTTCCTTGAAGCAAGGACGAGGACTCACATGTCTTTGAAATTTGAACACCTAGGATAGCACAAAGAGGGTACCTACTGTTTGGGTTTGTATAAAAGCTTTGCCAAGTTCCCGCGCCTTTGACCTTGATCAGGTTCTATTGTTACACTTAGCCCAGATTGTTACAGTCTTTGCAACCCAAGAGTTGGTTCTAACGGCTCATCCTTACTTTTGTTCTCTACCCCAAATCCGATTATCAGAGCTGTTTGCCTCAGTCTCTGAAAAAGCAAGGTCCTTTGGTTGTTGTTCCTGACTCACCTTTTCTGAGTTAGTGGAACTACTACTCCCTGTAACCTACAACACTTCAGTTCCCCCTCACAGACTGCCTAGCCCCGCACACTGAGCTTTCCAAGCCTTGGTTTTTCTGTTCTAGTACAGATTTGGAGAGGCTCAGAATAGGCCACCCAAAAATACGCCACAATGGCATTTGGATTATTTTTAGCTGATGGCAATTGAGAAACAGCAGACACAGGAGAACTCTGCCCTTTCCCTTCCTGCCTTAAAGCAGGGCAGGCCGTCCCCTTTGCAAAGGTCTGCTCTCCCCGCTGGGGCAAGAAGAATGACTCTTCATCACTGAGGAGCACTTTTGTCACTGGAGACAGTGAGATGAGCACACGCAAAAGATGTTATTAATCACACACATGATTGATCACGCACGTCCTGGTCCCCTCCCCCAACTAGGAGCCCAGACCTTCCCCCTCTCCTTTGTCTAGTCACTGATCCACAGCTTATTTCCCTTTGTTAAAATGATGTGTAGACAGAGTCAAGCACTTCTTGGGATTTTGACTTCTTTTCCACGAAGTCTCTCTGCATATAGAAATGTTAATACAATTTCTCCGCCCTTTCTCCTGTGAATCTGTCTTGTGTCAGTTAACCTGGCAGCTCTGAGAAGGGAGGAGATGGAAGTGGTAGAGATCCCAGGAGCCCCAGGGATGCTGTGGGGACCTAGGTCCTCTGAAGTCACCTCCTAAAGCTGTTCTGACGAGAGGTAACGGGGAGCTCTGGAGCTGTCCAGTCATCCACTCTAGCTATGTGTCTCAGAAAAGTTATTTAAGCTCTCAGAGTCCCATTGCTTCATCTGTGCAAGAACAGCATCCCCATCATGGGGCTGTGAAGAGTGAAGGGGGTGGGAACACTGGGCAAAAAATGTCGTAATGGTCAAAACTGACACCTTCCCTTCCTCCCAGGCTGGGCAAACCCAGATTTCCTGCATTTGGGCCCATTGTGTGTGCGTGTGTGTCATGAAAACAAATAAAATAAATTTACCCTCTTTTTTTAAAGATTTTATTTATTTATTTGACAGAGAGAGAGAGATTACAACTAGGCAGAGAGGCAGGCAGAGAGAGAGGAGGAAGCAGGCTCCCTGCTGAGCAGAGAGCCCAATGTGGGCCTCTATCCCAGGACCCTGAGATTATGACCTGAGCCGAAGGAAGAGGCTTTAACCCACTGAGCCACCCAGACGCCCTAAATTCACCCTCTTAACAATTCTTTAAGCCCCATTGACTGTATGTGCATTGTTGCACAACAGATCTGTGGAACTTTCTCACTTTACATGATGGAGTCTCTGCACCCCTCAAACAACAACCCCCTTTCCCCTGGTCCCCCGGCCCCCCGATCTCTCGGCCCCTGGCCACCATATTCTTTTTGTTTCTATGAATTTGACTACTTTAGATCCATCGTAAGGGGAGTCATGTAGTATTTGTCTCTTTGTCTTTTCGTTTCGCATCAGGTCCTCAGGGTTCATCTACTTTGTAGCATGTGACAGGACTTCGTTCTTTTATAAGATGGATTATATGTATGGATAGGATATTGGATGGATTATGGATAGACCCATCATGGAATGGATCAAGAAGGTGAGGTATATATAGACATTTATTCATATATGAGATCGTTCTCACCTTCTCCGTCCATTCATCGGCCAATGGACATTTAGCTTGCTGCCACATCTGGCCTATTGTGAATAAGGCTGCACAGAACATGGCATAGCAGGTGTCCATTCAAGATCCTGTTCTCAATCCCTCTGGATATATACCCAGAATTGGGATGGATGAATCCCAATTTTTAATTTTTTTTAATTTTTAATTTTTAATTTTTTGAAGACTCGCCATACTGTTCCGTGGTGGCTGTGCCATCTTATGGTTCAGATCCATTTTTATTAATTCAAGTAATTAAGTACAACCCTTAACCAGAAAAATCATTTGAGGGGAAATTGAGGTGGGGGATGGTGGTAGAAGGGTCAGAAAGGAGGTAGAGGAAGGAGAGCTAGAGAAGGTATCTGCTCCAGCTGTCTGCCTCTCGGTGTTTCTTAATTGGAGGAGAGGCACTTTTGGCCTTTGGGGCAGGACAGTTCTTCCTCTTCAGGCACGGTCCCATGCATTACAGGAAGGTTACCGAGACAGTAAATACCAGCAATACCCCCAGGCATTGTGCAACCCCAAACATTCATGTATTTCCAAACTCCGCTCTAGGGAATGGTCCCAGTCCTGTTGAGGGAAGCTCTTTGAGAACCCCACAGCAACCAGAACAGCGGTTAGCTCATACTGGTGTCCAGGTAGCCCTTTGTGATCAACCGACTCTAGAATTCCTCTGTTAGCTAGCATGCAGTGGGAAGGTACTCAGATCAGAAGGCTGAAAGACGTCAGCGGAAGGGAGGGGGGAAGGGAAAAGTAGGGAAGGAATGTGGGTGGCTTTTTTTTTTTTTTTGCAGAAGCAGCAGTTCCCACCAGTGAAACACCTAGCTAGGTGGATAGTCCCTCCTATGAGCCACTTTGAGCAGGTTTAGAGCTGAGTACCTGTGCAAAAGCCCAGCCCCCACCTAGTTGTCCTGAAGTTACCTTTAGCTCACTATAATATGATGCTCTCCTCCTGTGGGTGGGGTTTCCCGCCATTTTTGAATGTGTGTGTATGCACTAGCATGGTGACAACTAGACTCGTACAACTGAGCCAAAGTGCCTAAGTAGTATATGACATGTGAGTTCCCCAACGTATATGCCAGCTCCCTCCCCCCACTACTACACTGAGTAAAAGCTTCCCGGTGCTCACCCAGGAAGAGATGGTGCTTTGAGAGCTAGGTCCCTGTCTCCTCACTTGTAACGAGTAATAAAAAGTTCTTTGCTTCCAACACTTCCTTGGGTTATGTTCAATTTAATGCACCGCAAGGGACAAACCCCTTGAGCTTGGTTACACGTTGTCACGGCTGGACTTTTGCTGCCCCATTTTTCCATACTCTCCCCTGGGACAGGCCGGCGGAACATCAAGGGTGCAGTTAATAAGGGAGGAGACAGGTTCTGAGTTTGCAGGGTGGCTGTCTCTCCAAAAGCACTCAGTAAGACCATGAGAAACCATCATATGCATAGGAGAATGGCCAAAATTTAGAAGGCTGTGAATACCAAATGCTGGTGAAGATGTGGAGCAACAGGAACGCTTGCTCATTCGTGGCTGCTGGGGACCCAAAATGGCGCAGCCACTATGGAAGACAGTTTGGCAGCTCCCTAGAAAACTTAATGTATTGTTATCATACCAAGAAGCAATTGTCCTTCTTGGTATTTACCCAGTGGAGTTGAAAACTCCAATGCCTGCACATGGGTGTTTCTGGCAGCTTTATTTGTAATTGCCAAAGTAAGAAGCAACCGAGATGTCCTTCCGGAGGGGAGTGGATAAAAACAATGTGCTCCATGCAGACGGGATATCATTCAGCGCTAAAAAGAAATGACCTCACAGGCCATGCAAAGATGTAGAAGAAATTTAAATGCATATTACTAAGTGAAAGAAACCAACCTGAAAAGCCTGTATTCTGTATTATTCCAACTAGAGGACATTCTGGAAAAGGCAGAACTATGGAGACAGTCAAAAAAGATTAGCAGTTGCCAGAAGGTGGATAGGAAGGATGGAAGAAGACAGCACAGAGGGCTTTTAGGGCCCCCAGACTACTTTATGTGATACTATAGTGATGGATACGCGCCATCCAACATTTGTCAAAATCCATAGAGTGTACAACACTGACAGTGAACCTTTAGGTAAACTGTGAACTCGGTGATTACGATGTGCCTGTGTAAGTCCATCCGCTGTAACAAGCGCACCTCTCGGATAGTGGGTGCTGAGGGGACGGGGGATGACTGGGCGGGCACAAATGGGAGGGGCTGTGCCTGTGTGCGGGCGGGGGGCATATGGGAAAATCCACTTCCTCTCAGTTTGCTGTGAACTGAAAACTGCTCCAAAAAAGGCTTTGAAAAATATATTTTTAGGGGCACCTGGGTGGCTCAGTTGTTTAAGCCTCTGCCTTCCATTCAGGCCCTCCAGCCCTGCATCGGGCTCCCTGCTCAGTGGGGAGTTTGTTTTTCCTTCTCTCCTTATCCTGCTCTTGTGAGCTCTCTCACTCTTTCTCTCTCTCATATTTATATTTATGTTTATGTTTATATATATTTTAAACGCTGTTCAGCAAATAAAGTTGCCAGACGTCAACACTGGAGGGCCAACAGCTCCTCGCCGTTACCTCTATTTGCCTTTTCTGAGCTTCTGACCACCTGTGAGGTCTTTACAACACGGCAGAGCTCTGGGACCCCCAGATGAAGCTGCCGTATCACTGCAAGACTGGTGTTTGAGTGGCTGGAGGGAACCAGTTTATGGGGACGAAGCCCTGTTCTCCCAGGAGAGCTGTCTGGTTGGTGACTCCTCCCTCTAGGAGGAGCAGCCTTTGGCGTCCCTTTTCTTCTTCATAGGTTAGTGATAGTCTGAAGACCCAGATAGAGTCAGTACTGTGAAATGGAAGTTTGACCCAAGCAAGTTCTCTCCTGCTTGGCCACAGGTTAACTGAGTCAGGAAGAACCCACAGGGGCGCTGAACTCGGTTTAAACATTTGTAGAATTACTCCTCCTCCCATGCAAGAGGTTTTGCCAAAAGAAAGAACTAGAAGCACACTAGAAGCTGGGTCCCCCCACCCCAGATGCCTCCTGGGTGTGGCTTAGTGGCTGGCAGAGCTTTCGGAGAAATTGTCCCAAAAGCAGATAAGAGACTTTTTTGAACGCCCGCCTGGCTTCCAACGCTACCTGCCCATTGTGTTCAAATTCATAAGAAAGTTAAAAGCCTGCTTTCCTCTTTAAGAAAATCTGAACGCTGCGGCTTTGAAATAATTTATTGCCCTCAGACTTTATAGTGGTATCTGTGCTCAGGTTGAACCGCAGCTGCAGCTCCCCTCGCCCCCAAATTTTCTTCTCAGGGGTGAGAATTACCCTCAGCTGGAATGCACTCTTTGAAAGGCTCACGGAGCCTATTCATATTATTCATATGAATGACCTTCCCAGGGCAGAGGCGGAAGCTGCTGCTCCCCCCACCTCAGGCTTTCACAACCTGCCGCTCAGGGAGAGGAAATTGCCCTGGGGACACCACTGTCAGTGGGGACTGTCGCGGCTGCCCTCCTGCTGTGTGCCGTGGTGGGGACTGCCCTCTCCAACATGCAGTATCTGGACCCGGAGGAGCTTCTGGGCGAGGAAGAGGATGATATTTTTGGTGAAGGTAAATGTCTTCCTGTCAGGAACTGTTAATGGTCTACTTTGCTTAGCTTGGAAACTTCTGCCCAGCTGGGGTATTTTGAAAGCATCTTGGAGGTTGTGGGTATCAGTCTATGTACCAACAAATACAAGGCAAAGCAGGACTCTAGGGAGTTGAATGGTTTCTCCAAATACCTTTTTTTTTTTTTTTTGAGTCATGACTAGATAGATGTTCGGTTTAGAGTAAGACATGAATGCTCAGTTATTCTTTCCATCCTTCTTCTGTGCTCTCTCGTCTAACAAGTTAAGGGAAGCCTGTCAGGGTGCTTTGCACACAGCAGAGCTGCTAGGGTAGCAGATGGGCAAATGGGCCAGGGATGGTTCTCCATGGTACCGTATTGCTTTCATCGGCACCAGCTGCGTCTCCCCCTTCTCCCTTTCTGTTTGGATTTTTTTCTCATCCTCAGATATATTCGGCACCCCAACGCTCCATGCCCTTCTTTTCTTCCAGCTGGGATGCCAGCTTCCGATGCCTCGTGACGCCTTGGAGTTTTCCCTTCTTATTCTGCCGTTCTTCCACAGGCACACCTGCGCAGTGGGGTTTGGCCACAAGGGCTGTAATTCTCAGTGGCTAATCTACTAACGTACTGATGTCTTGTCCAAATGCTGCCAATGAGATGGGACCACAGGCAAAAGAGCTTTTTTTAGAACTTGAAATTGCCTAAATAAGCATTAGCTGGGCTCAGAGACCCCATCACTTTGGTTGATTTCCATAAGGAACCATAGCTAGTAAGTTTTTGAAAACTCTATCTAGGAATTTTTTTTTAAAAGGAGCACTAGCAAAATTTTGAGTGACTACTCAAGTAATATAAATTTACTGAAGAAAAATTACAGAGTGTAGCATAGTAAGTCTCCTTTGCAAACTACTCATCTAGGTTGTACCCACTACCAGTGTTCCGAGGTCTTTCTATTATTTTGTTCTGGCTTCAGATATTTTTAAGATCGTAATGTGAAGTTTTATCATAACTGAGATCGGGTTTAAGAATACCTATTCGAGCTTCCTTGGTGTTTGCCAAATTCTCAGTCTGTTGTTTTACTCCAATGACAGGTATTTAGAGCCACTTGAAGTTTGACCTTAGATATTGACTCCCTGCTGGACTTAAAAAATGTTTACAGCTAGGAAGATAACGTACATTGGACAATCTAGTGATTTTTCACCCAACCTCCAAAATGCCCAGATCACATTTCTTTCCTCCCAAGCGATTCGGTGTCTGATGATGGTGCTAAAGCACGCCATCTATAGGCCGATACGCCACATTACGGTTTATGTGTGGCCCTACCCTGAGGAAGAGTTAAGACCTCAGCAACACGGACTAGGGGAACCTGTACGATCTTCCGCGAGCATTCCTGATGATCCAGGGGTTTATTCCAACCTCAACAGGCATGTTAGTAAAGAGTCAGGTAAGGAGTCAGACAAGATGCACGTCCAAATTCACATGTGCCTGGAGCTTCTTTTGTGATTTGTTCAAGTTCCTTCACTTGCTACACAAGCCCTGTTTTCACAGTGCAGATGTGGAACGGTAACACCTGCTGGGCCGTCCGGATCATCTTCACGGTAGATTCATAATATCTGCGTTAGAGTTCACATGTGATATGCTTTATACTTTCTGGGCTGGATTTCTCCTGGAACTTAATTTCCAAAGATGAGCGAAAGAATCCTTCTAAGTCCCACATCCAGGGTGTCTGGGTGTAGGGTCCTGGGCAAGTCATGTCATCTCTTTGAGCCTCGCCTTTCATCTACAACAGGAGAGTGATTACACGTTCTGTAAGATTTCACTTAAAAAATGCCAGCATTCTATTACTTAATCTTTTCTGCACGGTGGCATGCCTCTACCTACAGGAATTCAGGCTTGCTCTATGTTTCATTCGTGCTTTCTGCTCACTTAACACGCCTGGGAGAGCAGAAAGCTTTTGGTACAATGAGCTTTCTCTGACATAATGGAAGGAAAATGCCCAGGGGCTTGTTACTAAGGCAACCATATTTCCTCGCAATGGACACATTTTTAAAGAACCCTTTCCCCCTAAAGGAACACAAATTTAGAATTTACGTCCATTTGCTTACAAGTACATATAAGTTCATTTAAGTTTATGGGCCACATAAAGACCTGGGGAGAAGAAAAAATGAGTCATGCTCACAATATCTTTTTAACTGCCTTTCTGAGATCCTATTTGCTTCAGCTATTGTCTTCTATCGTTAAAGAAAATGTTAAGGTTCGCAGAATTAAGAAGCATTTGTGTGTCCCTCCGTTCTTGTTCCAGGGGAGAGTTGCAAATGGTTAGTGAGAGAGAGGGAAGCAGCATTCACCTACCCTCCAGAAGTCGGATATTTATTCCCCCTCTTTCTTTTCTCTCTCTCTCTCTCCCTCCCCTCTCTCCCCCATACACAGAGCGCCACAGGTTTGCTTTCCAAATAAGCCCAACACTGTCAGGCTCTTCAGAACATGGTTGCTATCAGGTAGACTTTATTCTTTCTTGGGAGAATGATCGATCTGATTACCAAGATATGGAAAAATCAGTCATTGGAATGAGATGCTCTTTTCCCATCGTTATTTCAAATGTATCAAATTAAAGGGCTTTCATCTGTCTATCACTGTGCCTTCTTGACAGTTAGTCTGGTGTATGTGAATGGAGGTGGCCAGATGGACGGTAAGAGTGATGATAGCTATAACAATTCTGGTGGTGATCAGAATCATAATAGAAAACAGTGTCGCGCACACCGAAGACCCTCAGCCAGCTTTCAGGAATAGAACAGAGCTCGTGTGTGGGAGGAAGCTGTTCCTTCTGTTGGCAGTCAGTGGCTGGTTCAGCAGGGGAAAATAACTCTTTGGCACCGGTTAAAACTGCTTCTTTCCTCAAAGCCACAAGCCACTGCCCCACTATCAGTCCCGCTCAGTGCTCTCTGTTTAAGTGCAATGGTTACAATAATAACGCACCGCGAGTTCATGGTTATGAGTGCAAAGTGTTTCTCCGGCTCCTGTAGTCCCGGGATACTCACATGCCTTGTTAAGACCTTGCTTCTAGAAAGGCCACAGGATATGGCAAAGCTTTTGTGTGGGACCTTTGGAGGTTCTCTGGGATTGGTACAATGCAGCACAGCAAGAGAATACTTCTGTCCTGGGTCACCGTGTCTGTGAACGCTGTTTCAACCTCCCCGAAGGAGGAGAGCCGTCCAAGCTGCGGATGCACCGGCAGGAAGGAGGGCTTCACCCAGCAGCTGTGTGTTGCTCTTGGACAGAGCAGCAGACACTTAGGAAAAAATACCACGCTCTTTGAGCCAGACCTCTCTCCTTTCCCCAGGCCAAAGAAATTAGCACGTTTTCCTATTCTAAAGGAACTTCCTTTTGGAGAGAGCAATAAAACTGCAGAAGACTTATCAAAGAAAAAGAAAAAACAGAGAACTGTGAGTAGAAGAGATGCTCACTTTCTGTCTCTACTGCTTATGACGCCAAGGAAGAGATTTTTTTAATAGGGAAACAATTATGCAGTCTACTGTGATCTGACGTATTTTGATGTTGTTTCATGAATTACATTTGCCCTTTCCAAACTTAAAAGAAAGAATAAAGAAAGGAAAAAGATTAAGAAAATTAAGAATATGTACAAAACTAGTAAATCCTAAAAGTTCAGAGGTTAAGTCATACCCTTTATGGAAAAAATACTGAGGTGGAGCATAGGGCCCCGGGTGGCTCAGCAGGTTAAGTGTCTGCCTTATGCATCTCAACCTTATGTGTCTCATCACTGGGGTCTTGGGATCGAGCCCCATGTCAGCAGGGATCCTGCTTCTCCCTCTTCCTCTCCCCCTGCTCGTGCTCTCTCTCTCCCTCATACTCACTCTCTGTCTCTCAAATAAATAAATGAAAGCTTAAAAAAAAACATAAAATTATACGCATCTTGGTCAGGAGGAGTTGGAGCTTTTCACTTCACTATGCCACAGTTTATATCATATAAATATAATAATTGGGATTTAGCTATGTTGCACCTTTCTCCAAAAATCCGTGTCTGGGGTTCTCAAATGGACCCAAGTAATAGAATTGGAAAATGGGCAGGAAGAGCTGTCCTAGTTTCCTGAGTTGGTTTGCCAAGATTGCTGGGACTAGCTTCCACTCCTCAGGGTCCTGGAGAAATGCTCTGCTTGGAAATTCTTTTCCCTCCTTTATTTCTCACAGGTTATGGAGCAGATACAGACATCCCCACAGTAATTCATGCCTCTGTGACCTATGTCTTGCATGACTGCAAAACATTCCCTTCCCATAGATGTCTAGGAAGCTTTCTTTGGCTGGTGCCAAAGAGATGGTGTCATTTCAGGGTCACAAATTAAAATAGCACGTTGCACTAGAGCTATGTAGGCTCTTTTAACCATGAGTCCCTGCCCAACTACCCCCCTCCAATTTATGGCCTCCAGTGACCTCAGAGTGACCTATTTAGATCAGGCCAAAACCAAAGGGGCCCAAGAGCACAAATCAAGCATTTTAAAGCTTATCTCATATCTTTACGAGCAGCCAGCCAAGTCCTTTTAGGAATGGTATGAGACATACTCAGGCATGTCTTTTATAGGACATGAGAATGAAAATTATAAGCACACCCATTTATGTGTGGCACCAACAACAAAAAATGTTTTTAAGCAGAAGAAATGTGTAGTTGTTATGACCAAAACAGAGAAACTGGTAACGTTCCCCTCCGCCTTGACGGAAGAGACTTCAGTTACCCAAGTCCACACATGTGGTTTCCCCAGTGAACTGCCCCTCGCGTGTTGTATTGTGCCCAGCAAGTGTAGGCTTCTTCAACTTCTCCTGTATTTTTGGATGGCTAATTTTTGCCTATTGATTGTTTGCCAAACAGCTGCGATGTTGGACAAAGATGTTTGTGATCCTGTGGGTTTCAGAAGAGATTTTAAAGAAGGAAAATGTATTAGCTGAGTCAAGTGGAAATGACTATTGCCACTACCAGAGGAAGGACAGAGAAGAGTTAGGGAGGAAGAAAGAAAAATAGTGACTGGTCCTGGCAAGTAAAATGGAGAGAAGAAAGTGAAACCAAAAATGCAGGTGCTGGTGGTATTTTTTTTTTTTTAAAGATGCTATTTATTTGAGAGAGAGAGAATGTGTCCACATGCGCATGGCAGGGGTGCAAAGGGAGAAGCAGGCAAGCAGGGAGCCTGATGTGGGCCTCGTACCCAGGACTCCGGGATCATGACCTGAGCCGAAGGCAGGCGCTTAGTGACTGAGCCCCCCAGGCGCCCAGGTGCTGGTGGGATATTGAACATATTCCTTATGTTCCTGACTGTCCTGGCAGCTGGTTTCTGGGGAGCTTGAGATGTAAATGAGCCTTGCTGACCGGAGAGGGAGGATTCCTTAGCACTAGTCTGCCCTGGAGTGAGGCAGGGATCCGATGAGAATCTGAAGTGCTCAGTCCTTGTTTTTAGATACTGCAGGTCATTTAAACCGAAAAACCACTTTGTGCTGTGCAGACAGAGTGTATCTTGTCAGGCATCTAGAATTTCCATTCCAGGAAAAAACAGTCTACTTGATCACTTTCAGATATTTTTTTTTTTTTTTTTTTTTTTTTTTCCAGATATTTTTAAGAGAAAGATTTTGACCTATGCTGGGATAGCAAAGGGCAGATATAATGGCCAGTTTTACTCCGGAAGACGAGTTAAAAATAATTAATATTACCATCACTCTTATGTGAACTTTCCACATCTTACACTTTCCTGTACTTTACCTCCCCAAGCACAAATGCTTCAGGCCAAAGAAGTGGAAAGATCAATGATGGATACAAAGTAAGAATTTGAGAGAGGAAAAAAACACTATGTCAACTTTGTAAAGATTATCAGTGATAGGTAACCTAGAAAACAGAGAAAAAAGACCTGGAATTTCATTTTCTGCTCAATAATGAGGCCTAGCCCTAGGAAATAAACATTTCTAAACAAAAGAAGAGCAAGTGTCTGCCTTCTGCGGTGATGAGGTTATGGCACCATCTTTTCAGTGCAATGTTTTCCTTCTTAGTCTTTGGATCATTAGGGGTTAAAAGTTTCAATATACTATACTACTCAAACAGCAACAGGGGAAAACCAGAGCGACCCTTCTCCCTCTCAACTTCATTCTAAACCATCCGTTCAAGGGAAGATGTAATGAGCTAAAAACAGGAAGAGAATACCTTGACTTTCAGATCACAAGTGCAGTCGGCTGGCAGGGCAGTTGAAAAGACTTTTTCTTCTCTGTAAGTTGGCATTCAGGTAACTCTGAGAGGGAGCATATATGAAAATATTTTCTACGGTGGGATTTTTCTTCCTGTTTATATCAGCACAATGAACTAATTAGAATGGTAGGTGAAGAAAAGTATGTCAGAGACTCATATGTGCAGATGTGATTTGTGTGAGGCACATTTAACCACTTTTAGATAAATTATGTGATGAAATAGTAGGAAAAACAAACTCTTCTTCAATTTCTGATCTATATACTGAGGAGTGCCAAGGATGTCTTTGGGGTGGGTCATGATTCATCTCCTTTAATATCCCTAAAGACTGAAACATAATTTAGAATTTTAACTCTTAATAGAAAACATGATAAAAAAGCTTTATTAGAAAATACAGCTATTTAGAATGATCTATACTCTGTGTACAAAGTTGTATGTTTGCTCTGCAAATAGCTCATAGAAGGACCAAACCCCTTCTCTGGCCATGTTGCTATACCATGTACTTTGCTTATACAAATTCTAGAGCCACCATTGTTTTTAAATCTTTGATCATTACCATTCAGGCTTCTAAACTGAGGGAAGGTATCATAGTAGAATGAGCATAATATTTGGACTCAAAAGATCTATTTCAGTTTGACTTTAGGAAAGTTACCTAACCCTTTGGAAGCTTTACTTCCTTCTCTCATGTGGGAAGATGATAATTATGGTGATAATGATGTTGGTGGTCTTGGTGATGGTAATGGTGATAGCGATGATGATGAGGTCACGTGGTGATGGTGGTGATAGTGATGATGATGGTGGTTGTCATGGTCTTGGTGATGATGGTAGAGGTCATGGTGGTGGTCTTGGTGATGATGATGGAGGTCATGGTGGTGGTCTTGGTGATGATGGTGGTGGTCAGGGTTGTGGTGGTGTTGGTGAGGATGGTGGTGGTCATGATGGTGGAGGTCATGGTGCTGGTCTTGATGATGGTGGTGGTCATGGTGGTGGTCTTGGTGATGATGGTGGTGGTCAGGGTGGTGGTCTTGGTGATGATGGTGGTGGTCAGGGTGGTGGTGGTGGTGTTGGTGAGGATGGTGGTGGTCATGATGGTGGAGGTCATGGTAGTGGTCTTGATGATGATGGTGGTGGCCATGGTGGTGGTCTTGGTGATGACAGTGGAGGTCATGGTGGTGGTGGCCATGGTGGTGGTCTTGGCGATGATGAGGGTGGTGATGATGATAGTGGTCCTGATGGTGGTGGTGATGATGATGGTGGTCATGATGGTGGTCTTGGTGATGATGAGGGTGGTGATGATGATAGTGGTCCTGATGGTGGTGGTGATGATGATGGTGGTCATGGTGGTGGCCTTGGTGATGATGAGGGTGGTGATGATGATAGTGGTCCTGATGGTGGTGGTGATGATGATGGTGGTCATGGTGGTGGTGGTCATGGCAGTGGTAGTGGTCACGTCCTGAGAAAATTTCTGTGAAATTAAAGGAGATAATGTATGAGGTAATGGAAAGTCATTAAGGGCCTACTATGTAAATGTCAGTTATTATCAAACCGATTTTCTCAGCTGCCCCAGCCTCCCACATCTGTACAATTCCCCTCTCCTCTCTCTGGCCTATGATCAACAAAGACACAAGCTGATGAAAAGCAGAGTTTTTAGACTTTTCATTTCACATGCTTTCCTGGGAAAATAAAAGTGTTTCTGGCTCATGAATTCACAAGTTCTCTGATCTCCACCACGTGACCAAGGCAGGGCTCAGAATAACCCCATCATTTGGCACAAACTAGGTGATTTCCTACCCATTTTTTTTTATTAGCCAATCTGGTCTCCCTCTGAAAATTATTTGAGTATTGAAGAGTCATAAATGCTAAGACAGTTTTCTTGTGCAGAGAGTCCCCTCGCCTTGGTCAGGAATTCTGGAGGTCAGGAATCATATCTCTAACCATAAATTTAATGACACGTAGTCCCTATTTCCTGGGTAAGTATTTACTAGTGGCAGACATACCACAGTTGCTGCCTCCCCCTCTGAGTGATCTGAGAAAGGCTAGGCTTTCTATCTCTGTTAAAATATTTCTAATTTAAAGATAACACCCATTGAAATTTGAATTATATACATGTCACAATATTTTAGGGCAGCAAATAAATTGTAAACAAAGCTTTGACAACGAATGTCCTCTCTCCTCTCCTGGTGTTCTGCTGGGTTTTTACTTCCACTGCTTTTTTTTCTTCTTCTTCTTTTTGAAGATTTTATTTATTTACTTGACAGAAAGAAACATAGCTTGAGAGGGAACACAAGCAGGGGGGAGTGAGAGAGGGAGAAGCAGGCTCCCTGTGGAGCAGAGACCCCAGTGTGGGGCTCAATCTTGGGATTCTGGGATCATGACCTGAGTCAAAGGCAGATGCTTAATGACTGAGCCACCCAGGTGCCCCTACTTCCACTGCTTTTTAAAACACTTTCAATGATAGAAATCTCCTGGAGGAAATAATGGGGATCTGTTTGTGTATATTTTTTTGTAAATATATTAATGTGCACACACACATACAGGGAGACAATGGTAGCTCAGTTGCTTACAGTAATCCTGCATGGAGCAGAGAGCAAGTTGATAGGATCGACCTGCTGGGAATAATCAACACATTTTGTTGGAGCCCCACTCCACGGAAGTTATGACTGCTGCACGTAACTTGTCGGTTAGGTCAGAGGTTTTACCAGCTGTAGGAAGGGTGACTAGCGATGGATCAACCCAAATGCTCCCCACTCCTGGAGACACAACTGACAGTGGGTGAGGAGCATCAACATTTGTATGAGAAAAGAAAACACAACACAACATCTGGTTATTTATGAAGTGGGCTATAGGCCAGAGGCTGGAAAAAATCCCTGTGTGTCCCAACGGTGATGGTAGTCCAGCTTCTATAGCCTCCTGGGCACTGCTAAGAAGGACATGCTGTGAGTTAGTGGCTCTGTGCCCCCTCATGACCTAACCAGGAGTTGGCAAACCACGGCCTATGGGCCAGTCCTAGCCTGCTGCCTGTTTTTGTTCATAGCCTACAAGATGGGAATGGTTTTTACAGGTGAACATTTGCAATTGATTTGGTGATGGGGAACAGTAAACCTGGAACTCCAATTATGCAAAGTGTTCTCCCAAAGAAAAATCATTCCCTTCTTCTCCTAAGCAGACCAGGATTACCAAAAAAGAGAAACTGCGCAAGTATATTTTACATTTTGTCAATAATTAAGTGAAATTTTATTTTTATCTTGTTATATGGAGGTATCTACATAATTTTCTTGTTTTTGCCTTTTGGACCACAAAGCCTAAAATATTTGCTATCTGGCTCTTTCTAGAGAAAGTCTGATGACCCCAGGTCTACGTTATCAAATTCCAAATCATTTTGCCTCTTGGGGTCATTGAGAGTTTCTTAACCAAATCTCCCTCTAACTCTTCCCCTTTCACATCTGCTGGGAGGGCCATATCATTTTTAAGTCCCCATTTAAGAGGACATTTATCCCCCTTTTATTGTCCTAAAATATTCTTTTTGAGAGAATACATGTCACCATATGACACTGTTCTGTAATACCAACTGCAGGGATGATGAAAAATCTGTGGTGCAGGACAAAACCAAAGACAGAGGACACTGGCTTGGGGAGGCCAGACAAGGCCACATCACTGAAGAGGGAAACAGAGTGGGACTAGGGACCCCAGCCCACCAGTGAATGAAGTGAAAGAAAGCACACACGGTGTGTCCAGAGCCCTTCCCACTCAAACTCTGCACCAGCTAAAGGAATTTTCGTCCCCATTTGACTCTTTGGGTCAACAGGTGTGCGAGGTCTGAACTCCTTGGAAACTCCTGGTAAGGAACCACTGATGTATGAGCATGACTCTGGTCTTCTTCTCAGCTCTTCCACACACATCACCCCAAGGATCCTGATTCACTGTGGGGAGACTATGCCAGGCCAAAGAAACCACAAATGGAAACACATCACCCTTGCATGAGAAGATTACATGGGATGAGCAGAGCTTCGATCAGCCCAAGACAGAGCTGGCTCTTTGTCACTGCTCTTTGTCAGCAAGGCAGAGCAGCATGGCCACTTGGCCTCCATGTTCATTTGTGGACAAGGAAGCCTTTTCAAAACAGACATGAAGGAATGGGTGGAAAGCACCGCCACACTGGCTTATGCACATTTACCAGGGGCTACTTGGCTCCTCGTTGCTAAGCGTTAGAAGCAGCAGAAATGTTTAGCTCTATTGGGCATCTTTGAGGAATTTTAACTCACTGGAGGAGAAAATATCTTGTCAAAAAGAGGCAGGGAGCCATTGTCCACTGTCAGTGAGAATGTGAAATGGTGCAGCCACTCTGAAAACAGTATGGTTGGCTCCTCGAAAAGTTAAAAATAGAGCTGTCGTGGTATGATCCAGAAATTCCACTTCTCGGTATATATTCAAAAGAAATGAAAGCAGGGTCTTGAAGAGATATTATACACCCGCGTTCACAGCAGTGTGATTCAGAAAGTCGAAAGGGTCAGGCAACCCAGTTGCTCATTGATGACCAAATGGGCAAATAAAATATGGCCTGAACATGCGGTGGAATATTCTTCAGCCATAGAAAGGAAGGAAATTCTGACACTTGCTATAACACGGAGGGACCTGAGGTCATTAATCTAGGTGAAAGAAGTCAGTTATAAAGAACAAACAAAAACATCACCAAATACTGTATGATTCCACTTATGTGAAGTAGCTAAAGTAGTCAAATGTCTGGAAGCAGAAAACAAGGCTCGGGAAGAGGGGCAAATAGGAGTTGCTGTCTAAGGGTTTCAGTTTTGCAAGAAGAAAAGAGCTCTGGAGATCTTTTTGGTGGCAGCACAGTGTGAATGGATTTACCACCACTAAACTGCATGCTTAAGATCTATAAAGATGGTAAGTCTTATGCGCATGGTACCTAGCATATATATATTTCCACATTAAAAAAAAAGAGTTGGGAATGACTACACTCAAATGAACAAACAAAAAACAGGAAGTACCAGGTAGTTCCTGGAAGTCTTCAGTATAGTTGCTTTTTCTTGAACCACATACATGTCACAAGAGGGAACAGAATGTCCATGAAAGAGAGAAATGGCTGATTCTGAACAAGGCTGGGCTTAGCCAGCACAATCTTAGAAAGACTGTGTTCTTCGTAATAGGATGAGTAAGAGTTAGGAATGGGAATTCTGCCTACCACTTTCTGCCTGGTTGGGAATCAGTTTTTAGAATTGCTGCATAACTGTTTTGAGATGAGCCCTTAGGCTCCTCTAGAAAGGAGTAGAATCATCAAAAGAGGTAGCCACTTCAGGGGCTTATGAACTATTTAAGGATATGATATTTACTTTATCTTTCATTTAACGAAGACTTACTGGGGCGCCTGGGTGGCTTAGTCACCCTAAGCGTCTGCCTTTGGCTCAGGTCGTGATCTCAGGGTCCTGGGATTGAGCCCCGGCATCCCGGTTCCTGCTCAGCGGGGAGCCTACTTCTCCTTCTGCTACTGCCTGCTTGTACTCTCTCTCTCTCCCTCCTTATGTCTCTCTTAAATAAATAAAATCTTTTTTATTTTTTATTTTTTTAGGAATACTTACTGAATATCTACCAATATGCTAGGTTTGGTTCTATTCAGCTCGTGGAATTCGCGGTGACTGTGACACAGCCCCAGCCCTTGTGAAGTTATAGTGCCTTGGAGGGGGACAGATAGTTGACAAGTAAGAGCAGGCTGTGTCTGATGGAAAGAAGGGTTATGGAAAAAAAATTAAGCGCAGGGTGAGAAGGATAGAACTTGGTGGCTGGGGAATGTTTTGCTGATAGATACCCAGATGCTTGGTGGAGCTGTAGGTCTGACCTGGACTTCTGGGGGAGAATGTTCCAGGAAGAGCCAGAGGCTGGTGTGTGCAAGCAGAGAGGTGTACACGATGAGATCCGAAAGGTTTCTGGGGGGTCCAGCCCTTGTAAAGCCTTCCAGGCCATGGTAAGGATTTGAGTTTTTGCTCTGTGGGTGATGGGAAGACCCTGGTGGGTGTTGAGCACAGGGACATAATCTGATTTGCCTTTCAAAAGGATCATTCTGTTATCTTGAAAGTGAAGATGGTGGGTGTGGAGGGCAAAGGCAGGGAGGCCACTAGGGAGACTTGCAGTATTCCGGGATGGGGCAGATGGGGGCCTTTCCCAGGCCGGACACTGATTAATCCTGGAAGTAAGGGGGAGGGGGGCTGCCAAGGGTAAGTCCAAGGCTTTGGCTCAAGCATCTGCAAGGCTAACGTGGCTCTTTATGGAGACAAGGAGGGCTGGAGAGGAGGTGGCTTAGAGTTGGGGAGGAGTATGACCATGACGGGGAATCAGGAGTCCAGTTGGTTTTATTTGCAGGATAAATGCACACATGGGCTGACCTCACGGAGTCCCACTCCGAACAGCCAAGGCAGCGGGTGCTCGGGAGGGATCTGTGGCATATACCTCAGTGAAAATTACTCACAGATTCACCTTTAGTTTATGGGGATTGGACTGTGTGATTTATATGGGCTGTTCCATGAAACCAGGCGTTCAAGACTGCAGTGCAGACTATGGGGAGATTAAAGGAAAGATCGGAGGGGAGGGGCTGGAGGAGCAGGGCAGGCTTCTTGCAAGGCGGGAGCTGGATCGTTGGGAGCAGCATGATGATAGATGTGATAGTCATGGAAGAGCATCCCTGACTCCCTATTGGCACGTGGCCTCCTGAACTGTGTGCTCTGCTCACCAAGCAAAAATGCTTGCATTTCTTGACCTTTTGCTTCAAGGCTCTATATCCATAGACTCCACTGGAAGAGACCTACGGAGGCTTTCTGTCTATCTTCCTAAACAGAAGGCAGGCAAGGGGTCAATCTCATTGCTAAACTCTCTCCCTTCTTTCCCTTCCCCAAGGAGATTTATCAGCTTTCCTCAGTCCCACATGCACTTACCATCCAGAGCTAGCAATCAGTGCATTTGCTTTGGTTTTAACTCAAATCTCTCAAGTGACATCCTCTGCCACTTCTCCTTATTCTGCTCCTGGTGAAAACTACTCTTCCTCCGTAAGAGCATCTTGGGTATCCTCAGAAACCACTAAAAGAATAGATTAACACGGAAATAAAGTCTCCAAACCCTAAAATAGCCAGTCAAATATTTGTATCTCAGCAGGCACTTGAGTTGAAAAATACATCTTTGCCAACAAGGGGGAAGTGTATTCTGGGCAGTGAAGAGGGCCGAACGAACATCTATGAATTAGGACAGGAAACGCAGGGGCACGCGGCCACAGCTGTTGACCTTGAGTTCCTCTTTGAACGTGACACCCAGGACGGAGAGGCCCGTGCACATTTGTGCTTCCAAAACCCGCTCTTGCCCCCTATTCCGGCTCCTCATTCTGACTTGGCCACCATCTTGGGTACAAAGAGCAAACGAGAGCAGGTGTTCACGTTTATCTTCCTCGAGGAAGATAACCTCCCTTGAGGCTCCTTGAGGAAAGGTCAGTGGAGGGAAAGGCTGAGCAAAGCCTTCCATCCCCCTTGAGCCTGCCGGTGAACAGCAGTTCCAGTCCGGGATTCCATGAAAGATATTTAATGGGAGATTGCTTGGAGAAGCCACTTTCCCTGGAGATTTGCTTAAACCAAAGCACTTGGATTTTCTGGGGAAATCTTCACCCCCCAGCAGCCTTAGCGAGAATGACCTATTTCCAGTGTGACAGCCAATTATACTTTGGTGGCGTGACTAATTTATTAGGTTCAGGAGCGCTGTCAACTAGGGATATTAGGGCAGCCTTGCTGCCTGGCTAATTATGGAGGGTGACAGTGCCCTGTCCTGTCATCACGGCTCCCCCCCAAAGCTGCCGGAGCTGGGGATTGCCTGTGAGCAGAGAAGGGACATGGGGGGATGGGGCCAGGCCCGGTTCCTGCTGCCAGAGAAGGCTTTGTGGGTTGATCGAGCTGTGCCAAGGACTCAGATTTCCACTCTCACCTCTGCAAAGCGAAACGGGGGTGGAGAGACAGGGATGTTGTATCCAGTATCCTGATTTTGCCTAACATGTATGTGGGGCATGGGGGTGAAGGGTGGGAACTGGCAATTTAGGAAGAAAGAGGCATAGACCCTGAAGCTAGGAAGGGCAGCTAATGCTCTCTAAGGTGTGTGTGTGGGGGGGTGCGGCGGGCGGGGGACCTTCCCACCCTGCATGTGCGGTGCGCCACCCAGGAGCAGGAGCGGAAGCAAGTGCTTGGGGAAGGGTGTCCTCCCGTGTGCGAAGCTGTCCCGGTGCTCGGTAGCTCACCGAAGCATCTAGCTTTGCTTGAATACTAGTGACAGCTCACTTAACCTCGCAGAGACCTGTTTTAGACTGAATTGGACTCCAGCATAATGTCTCTGAAGACCGTGAGGCTTCACAAGCTGAAGTTCTCAGTAATGGGGCTTCTGGGCTGGGATAGCCTCCTGAAATCACCTCCTCAAGTTCATAGTCTCACTCTTCTGAATTAGGGAAGGACTGATACTTGGGAAGATAGTTTGCATAGTCAGGGGCAGGAAGGGGGAAAGGAATAGAACAGGATTACGTACAACAATGGCCGTGCCTAAAATTGAAAGAGGAACAGGGGCGCCTGGGTGGCTCAGTCAGTTAAGCCTCGGAATCTTGGTTTCAGCTCAGGTCACCATGTCAGGGTCATGAGTTTGAGCCCAGCAGTGGGCTCTGCGCTAGGTGGGCGTCTGCTGGAGAGTCTCCCCCGTGCCTTTGCCTCCCCACTGCTTGTTCACCCTCTAAAATAAATAAAATCTTTTAAAAAGAGAAAGAGAAAAATAATAAGTGAACAAAAGAAAAAAGAATTTTAAAACAGGAATGACTGAATACAAGCAGATTTTATATTTTTTTCAGTACGCAATTAGGCGACAATTAATGCATACCTGTCAAAGCCCTATCAGAAAACTGAGGGCTCCCTCCATTTAGAATAATTCAAGGGAGCTTTCTGTACAAAGAGATGGCTTATGAAGGTGTAGGCAGACTGAGAGGGAACCAGAGGGCTCAGTGGGGCCAATGCCACTGCAGGGTCCAAAGGAGGGAAGAGGAAGTGGTTGCTAGAACCTACAGGATGGAGGCAAGAGGGCGGGAGCAGTATTCCTTTAAGAGGGGACACAGCCAGCCCAACGTGACCTCTCAGGGCAGAGCCAAAGAACAGATATCCTCACCTCACTGCCTTCCCTTTTACCTGTCTCCTGTTGGAGCTCCCACTGGCCAAACCTAAGTGGGCATCTTAGGGCAGGGGAGCCCCCCTGGGGCAGAGGGCAGAGCATAGAGACCAGAAGCTAGAGGAAGGACAATATGGCGTGATATGGGATAGTCTGCTAGCTAGAGACAGCTTCGGGCCTGGGGACATGATACAAATAAATCACCCTGGAGAACCTTACAGATAAATCTCTCCTTTTATGTCTCCCCTATTGATGAGGAAAGGGGAACAGATTTACTATAAAGCAAAAGTCAATTTATAACCTTAAAAAAAACTTAACCTATCAGGTTCAAGCGTTGTGTTTACACATATATACTGACACTTTCCAATCACTTCTACAGTCATTTTTAAATTATTTTATATTTATTTTAGTGTCTTTGTGCAATAATGTTTAGTGAGTTAAATTTATACCATTTACCCTTAAAGGGTTCATAGCTATAGGAACTTGCAAAGTTAACGTTCTCCCAAAATGTTTGTTGGGATAGGTCAGAACTTCTCCAATATGGGGTCTGAGGACCCCTAAGGTTTCCCAGCCCTTTATAAGGTCCCAAAGATCCTCAATAATTTTTTTAAGTATAAAGGGGTTTAGTCTAGATTGTTTTATATATATATATACACACACACACACATACACACTTGTGTATGTATATGTATGATATATACATATATAAATATGTTACATGAAATATAAACTGGCTAGTCTAGATTATGCTATTGTGTAATAGGTGTTGAGACCAAAAAAACTGGGAATTGCTGCTGATACTACTGCAGAAAATGACCTCTTCCTGTCATGTAATAATAATAATGTACAAACAATCTAATCTTAAGTTTGTGGATAGAAGTAGATTGTTTGTTACGTTTAAGGCACATTTTGTTTCCTGCCAGCTTTGAACCTTTCGCTGACTATCTGCTACCCACGTAGCTGTCACTTGGTATAGAAATTAGAAGTGGGGGTGGAGGTGGGGTTTCAGACTTGGATCCTTTGCCCAAGGGGATAGGTCTGATTTCAGCATCCCTGAGACATCCCTGGCTCCCAGGATACAGGGAAATGCTGAGTGTGTTAGCCAAACGCGTTCCCATTGTGTAAGCAGATAGCGTAACAATGGTGAGGAAGCCACAGCCGGAGATGTCTGCCCCCTGGAGAAACTTATCATCAGTGCCAGACTGGGGTGAAGGAAAATGGGGTCTTGTTCTCAGCAGGTCAGAAAGCAGTAGGCAGGACCCAGCTGTCATTTGTCAAGTTGAAACATACTTGTTTCTGAAGGTACAGCTCTGACGTCAGTCAATGCAGGCATGTTATGCTCTTTTTCTGGGGGAAAAGATGACAGAAGTCAACGGGGCACGTGATGTGCCCTCATTCCTCATTTACTGACTGTCCTCCACCCTCATTAATATAAAGCTTTCACTACCGGCAGTAGCCCTAAGCATAGTTTCTGATATCTAGGAACATAAACACTATGAAGAGAATGAAAATATCTGGGACAGGGCGCCTGAGTGGCTCAGTAGGTTAAAGCCTCTGCCTTCGGCTCAGGTCATGATCTCAGGGTGCTCAGCAGGGAGCGTGCTTCCTCCCCTCTCTCTGCCTGCCTCTCTGCCTTGTAATCTCTCTCTCTGTCAAATAAATAAATAAAATCTTAAAAAAAAGAAGAAAAAGAAAATATCTGAGACACAAGGAAATTATGGGAGTGGGTCTCTACTCGGGGGGGACATGGCATTTACAGAAGAATGCGGCAAGAGCGTGGCGGGCCAGGGAAGGCTTCCTGAAGGAGTTGGGGCTGGACCAGGGCTGCCGAGGCTGAGCAGGATTCCTGGAGACAAACATCAGAGAAAAAGCAATGTGCAGTTCATTGCAGAGAATTTCCAGGCAGTGGAAATGACCTGAGCAAAATGGTGGAAGAAGGAAAGGTCAAATGTCCAGACCCAAAAGGTTGCTTGACAATCAAGTTATCCACACCCTTCATTTGACAGGTGAGGACACAGATTTCAAAGGTCGAGACTTGCCCTGAGTTTTCTATTGGCAGAACCAAAATAGAACCAAAGCATCTCAAGGTTGGAGACTCCTTGCTGGGCTGTTCCTTGGACACTGAGCATGACCTGAGGGCTGTGTAGGGCGGTGGGGTGTACTGAAAAGGCTTCTAGAACCGCACGGTAGTGCCAGGTGGGCTGGGCTCCTGTTTGGATCTCATCCAGACCAGTGTTTCCCAAAGTGCGTTCTGAGACAAATGTGCCAGAGCGCTCGCTGTGCTTGTTGAAATGACTGACTTGGAAGGGGAGAGAGGGTGACTCAAAAATATGCATTTTAAACCGTTTCCCAGACTGATTCTCCTGCACTTCACAAGTTAGAAAATCAACAGTAAAAAGAAATAGGGCAATATTGGCCAGAGCAGCAAAGGAAGGAGAATTCAGCAGCAAGGTGGAGGGTACAGGGCTACAGTATAAGGAAGGGTGCAGGAATCTTGGAGCTGGCAGCATTCTAAGCCATGATCTGGCCATGCACTTGGGTGGCCGAATGCCTGTAGAGGAAGATCATAGGAGTAGAGAAGGAATTGCAAAATCGGGATGTTAGGTCTGCTGTCCACATGAATTTTAAGCATCATAGTTATGAAAAGAGATTAGATCTCAGTTGTATCTGGCTACCCCTAGGACTAGTCAACCAGACTGCCTGAAGCCAGAATGTACTCCATCATGGGCAGAAGGAATACATAGAAATTTAAACTCGATAGGACCAAATCTCAGAGACCTTCCATCAGTTTCGCTTCATGACAGCAGTGGTCTCCAGGCACATTCCAAGGTCTATGTTAAATGTCTAAATCTTTAAGTCAGAAAGCTAAATTGGTTGCATTTTGGATGCTCTCCTGCATTCTACCACAGCATTACATATTTACTATGCTCAACTGGTGGCAGAAAGAACAAACAGGCTGTCTGGGCCAGTGCCGTTCCCCAACCCGAAAGGGGCTTAAACAAACGCTCATGAGCGAAAACAAGATTAAACTCAGTTATTGGAAGAGACCACTTTCAGTGCTGCTGAAGTTCAAACACCCTGTTTTATGGCACCAGAAATAATCACAGTTCCCATAGCACCCATAGTACTTCCTCTTTCCTAACACCCACCTCAGTTATGTCTGGCTGTCCTCATGCCAGCGCCACGAGACGGGTTACATGATGGCCGTGTTTACCTCCGGGTCTCCTGCCCTTAGTTGAAATGACAGCTGGTTGAAATAATAGCTTATTGAAATAGAAGTGCTCATTGGTACTTTGGGGAGTATTCAGTTAAGACTGAGTTCTGGGGAAGGGGGCAGAGGGACCTGTGTTAAACTCTTTCTCCTTTGGGAGACTCGTGTCTTTCCAGGGACGTGACATGAAGTCTGAATGAGCAGAGTTTTTGCTGATATCAGCACCCTAAGAAAGATCTTGGTTCTGGTGCTGATTCTATCTGGTTGTGTGTCCCTGGGCTCTGGGATTCGGGCTAGACACTCCACTAAGGTTTGTGTCCTGGTTGTGTAGCCCCATGCTGCCTGGTCCCTCACTCGTACGTGCCCCTGATCTCAGGGAAGGGTCTAACTGTGGAGTCTATGAAGTCGCTCAGGTCAGACCCCTTTACCAGATGCAATGAGGGAAAGGAACTGGTCCTGGGCATTCACCTTGCCTACTCCACGTGCTGTGCTCCTTTCCTGGGGGGAAGCTCGAGGAAGATTAGCTGACTTACCATGCCAGCCTTCAGAGCTTCAGTCCTGACCCTGAGAGGCTGAGGGGAGCTCACAGGAAGTCTAGGAGCTCCTCCCGTGCCCTTCTCAGCCCCCTGGCCTCCAGCTCGGCACATACACGCCCCTGCCCCTGCACTCGTACCCAAGCCTCAACAAGACACCCTGAGCTCAGAGGGGGAACTGGGGTGGAGAGTGTAATGTACTATAGCAAACAGAGCCTTAAATGTTTCTCACCTCTGACTCTGAGCAACAGTTCCACCTTTGTGACCACAAGCATGTTACTTTCTCAACCAGGGAGAGCATCAGTTTTCTTATCTTTCCAATGGGGACAGTAATAGAAAGAGGGTTTGTAGTAGGCTCAGGTCAGACAATGTCTGTAAAGCACCAGGCACCATCTCTAATCCTTGTGACATCCTCTGCCTGCTCTTTCCCATAAAATTTGTATGAAGTCTACAACGTCCCCTTCCTCAGGAAGGCAGTGGCGTTGGGAAGGTGGGTGTTAGGGACTGAATGTGTGTGCTCCCCCAAATTCATGTTAAGGTCCTTGCTCCCAGTCTGACTGTATTTGGAGTAGGGAAGTGATTAAGGCTAGATGAGGTCATGATGCACGAGGATTGGTGTCCTTGTAAGAAAGCCACCGCCAGGGAGCTCATGCCTGCTCCCTGGGCCCATGCACTGGGGAAATGAGGACAGAGCAAGGAGATGGCCATGGGCAAGCCAGGAATAGAGCCCTCACCGGAAACAAAGGCAACTAGAACCTTCATCTTGGACTTCTAGCCCCCAGCACTGAGAAAATAAATGTCTGTTGTTTAAGCCCCTCGGTCTCTGATATTCCGTTATGGCAGCCCTGGCAGACTGATATGGTGGGGAAATGGCTGGTCTACCATCCTCCAGGGTGGGTATTAGGCCCTGCTCTTCCCTCTAGGATTTTTCTATGTAGCCCTACTAGCACTGCTGTTAACCTGCAGTAGTTCATCCCTTTCTCCCCAAATTTCTGCTGTGTATCTGTGCTTCTCTCCAGGTCTCTTTGTTCAGAGGGAGGTAAATGGAGAAATGTCTAGAAGCATCAGATCCTACAAAATAGCTATAATCTGTGGTAGACGTTATATGCTAAGATCTAAGATGTTATGATAGTCAGAGGTGAAGGAGCAAGGAAAGGGGCAAGGGGTCTGGGAAAAGTAGATGGAGTCTGGAGTATTTAAACTGGATCTTGATGAACTTCCCCTATCGGGAAACAGGCAAAGGCCAAGCATATGGATCTATAGGCTAGGGTAGTGTTGACAAGGGAAGAAAAGCATTAAGAAGAAGGAGTGTTCCAGAGTGTAGAGGGATTCATCATCCATTCAGTAAGTAGGTACTGAGCTCTTGCCCTGTGTTGGGGGTATAATATCTAAGACAGAAAGGGTCTCGGCCGGTATGATCTCACAGTCCAGGGAAAGAGAGGCAAGAAACAAGCAAAGAGGCAAATAAGACCATTACAATTTACAGTCGGTGCTCCACAAGACATCAGGTTTTGAAAACAACTGGAGCAAAGAGGACACTTAACAGATGCGGGTGGTCATGGAGGACCTCTCTTTGCATGTTTACAAAACTGAGAGAAGGCTTTTGTGGCTGGCCTGAGCTTAGTCAGGGGACAAAGGGGTGCTTGTGAGGCTAGAAGGACCTGTGAGCATTGGTATGGAGTTTGGCTTTATGAGGTGTGTGGGGTTTAAGCAGGAGAGTGACCACAATGTATTTCTCTATTAAAAGATGACTCGTTCTGCATCGGTTCTCTATTCCTGTGTAACAAATTGTCGCAAACATAGCTGTTTCAATCAACACTCTGGACAAGTCTCATGAACACTCTTGAATCTCGATTTTCCCATCCATGAAATGGGAGTAATAATACCTACTGCTGAAGTAGAGTCAGGAATAAATGATACAAAGCTTGTGAAGGATCTGCTTCAAGAATATAAGGAGAAGACAATTAATGAACTGTAATGCTCAGCATAGCAAGGACTGACTCGAGACAAACAGGGGCTTATATGTTGACCAGAATACCAATGCTGAAAACATACGAAGAATAACTGGCCAGGCTAATTGGAATGTTCCTATCGTGTGGTTGACACATTTTCTGCTCTGAAAGGAATGCCTTCGTGTGAAGACTGAGAAACTATTTTGAGAGTTAAAAGAAGGGCAAAGAGCGGTGATGTCTGGAGAAACCAAAGTCTCTGACGCTCAAGGCTTTCATGGCTCAGGATGTCCTTCCTGGTCTAAAGTGGACACCAGGGCTTGCTAGCTTAGGGGTGGTCTTTCTAATCATAAAGCACACTCCGCTCATATTGTGTCCTTAGGTGGGTTGTGATTTGTGGATCAGGCTAAATTTTTGGCTGTTCATATTCGAGGCCTGAGAATGCCATATCCTTCCCACACTGGATAGAAGTGTTCCCCTGTTGACACAGTGTTCTGGAATGTTCCCTTGGGTCATTGTCTAAGTTCATCACTGCTTACCAGTTCACTCACCAAGTTACTGAATCCCAAGCTGGGGGGGGGGGTGTGTGTGTGGAGTGCACCTGCAGTACTGTGTTATTTAACATACCCTAAATACGCAATTGATTCAGTGTGGTGACTTTACAGTTAAGGGAACTGAAGTGGAGCAGACATTCCCTCTTTAAGCAGGTGAGGAGACCTTGTCTCTGTGTCCTTAGACTCCCAGCCTCCTACAGTATGTGTCCACTCCAAAAGACTCTTTGTGGAATGGGTTGTCAGACAGACCCACACTTTCCCAAAGGAAAGCTTTATGTATAGTTCAAATCCACCCAAACGAAACAAAACCAAAAACCCTCCACTGTTTCTCCTCATCAAGGTCTGTCTACCCAAACAGGACCTAGTGGAGGGCCCACACAGAGCAGATCTCCACAGGGGCACTTTGTGACACAACTCTTGCCTGGAACAACCAACTTCACCCCGCCTCCAACCACACACACACACCCCCGCCCCCGTGCGCACGCACGCGCGCGGGCGCGCGCGCGCGCGCACACACACACACACACACACACACACACACACACAAACACACACGCCCCCAACCACACACACACACACCCGCCCCCGTGCGCACGCACACGCGCGCGGGCGCGCGCGCACACACACACACACACACACGCCCCCGCTCCCGCGCAGTGTTTTCAAGGCGCAGCCCCCATTCCAAATCCTAGAAGGTGAGCTGAAAGGGTCTGTCCTCGCCCGGGCTGGCCCTCCTGCCCTCTCCCTCCAACGCCCTCTACGCCCGGCTCGCTCGCGGGCGCGAATTCCGGGGATAACTCCGAAGCGGCCCCTCCGGCTCCCTGGGAGCGGCTCGGCGCGCCCGAGATCAGCTGGAGGCAGAGAGCAAAGCGCAACCTCCCGGAGTTGGGCTGAAGTGACTGTCAGGCAGCTGTCTCGCTCAGCCCCCTCCCTGCTCGCACGCCGCCGCCGGGCCCGCGGCCGCGCCTCCCCTCCGCCCGCTCCCCGCCCCCCGCGCCTCCGCCTGCGCGCTCCGCTCCGCCAGCCTCGCGTCCGCGGCCCCGCAACTGCTCCCCTGGCCGCAGTTGCCGTGAGGCCGACGCGGGAGGGCCGCTGGGGTCCGCACGCGGGGACACTGCTGTCTCCCGCGGCCCTTTGTCCCTTCCTCCAGTCTGCAAAGCCGGGGGTGCTGGCCGCCGGGAAATTGCGTTGGCACCGAGGCTATTATATGCCGGAGAGCCCAGGGGTCCCCGTGTCATGACAAGGAGCTCTCGTCTTTAGGTATGTGCGCCTTCTCAGCTGTTCTTTCTTGCTTCTGATTTTGCTTGCAACCCGGGTGAGGTCTGGGTGGCCGGGGGCGTCCTGGGCTTGAGGGAGCGCGGCGGGGTCGCGAGCGGTTCCGACTGGGCGTCCCTAGCTTGCTGCACCGGCAGAGCAGGGCCGCGAAGTTGCCGAAGGAAGGGGCGCGCGCCCTTCTTCGGGCGGAGCCGAGGGGCGCTGGGGAGGGGGAGAGGGGGACTGGCCCCAGAGACCGTAAGGAGCCCGGGGCAGTGCCCGGGGAGCGGGCGCTTCTGGAGCGGGGACGCGCCGGGTTGGAGCGTCGGTGCTCAGGGGGTGGCGGCGCCGACTCCCCCGGGTTGGTCCTCTCGGCCCGCTGTCACCCAGCGACTTCCAGCATTCTGCAAGCCTGTGCGGAGTCCAGCGAGGCTTGGGATGTCAACGTCCGGCGGCTTCACTTGCCCCGAGACTGCGGGGTTGAACTTTGGCTAGGAACCAGCCTCTTCGCCGCGGGTCTGAAATCTACACGGGTGAGGTGGGGGCGAGATGACAACTGAGAGAAGAGGCAAGCAGGAGAAACGCCCCCTCAAGCGGATGCAGACCTGGGTCTGGAAGCATGGGGGGAGGGACGATGCACCTGAGGCCAGGAGCACCCTGCACGTTTCTGTGCCTTGGGAGGGGTCTGGAGAAGAGAGGCACCTGCTAATCTGTCACCGCGAGACTGTCAGCTCCTTTCCTCCCTAGGGCTGTAGGGAGCAGAGAGAGAACACCTCATTCATAGGGGAACGGGGGCTGTCTGAAATTGCACAGGGGGCCGTCATCCAGATGTTCAGGTAGCAGAAGCGCTGTGCGAGTCCCTGGTGCGAGGTGGCACCTCCCCACAGGGCAAGAGAGCTGTCGGAAAATCGTGAGAGACAGGCTGATGGGGGCAGGGGCTGGGTCTGCAAAGAGGGGTTTTGGCAGATTGAAGGCTCTTATCCCGGAGATAGACATTTGTGCTGCTTGAGTGACCGATAGGAAATGTTTAAGCTTGTGATTGTGGGGTTATGGAAACAGGTTGAGGTGGTCTTTCCTCCTGCTCCCCCCTTTTACGTGCTCAGATCCATGCACTTGGTTGAAGTTCTGGGACGGGGGGAAGGGGAATCAGTGCCCTCATTTTCAAAGAAACTGTAGTTGGCCCTCTCTAGGGGGCTGGGCTGGGCATCTGGGGTCAGCATTTGCCCCTTTGTTACCTGACGTGCAATCAGTTCTTCCTTTTTGCTTTCCGTCAGGTTTCTCTGGCTCAGAGAATGTTCCTTTTCTCCTTCCCGCTCCCACCCCGGTAGTTGCCTCCTTCCTCTCGATCCCTCCACCTCCTTGGACCAGACTCCTGAGTTTGCCTAGGAGCACCTGCATGCTTCGCGCATTGTCTCCATCTCTCTGTTCCCATCACCAGCAGGGAGCGTCACCTTGAACTCTCCAAGAACCAGCATCGCCAGGCTATTCTCCAGTGGTTAATTAGGAAGCAGCCAGTAGCCATATCCCTTCCATCCATTGGAGCAAATTGCAGGGGTGTGTCCAGGCAGGGTCACAGCCCCCAGGGGAAGGGGCCTCCCCCCCTTGAGTACTTTGGCCCAGCCCTCAGGGTCAAGTCTCCTGTGCTCAGCTTGCCCTTCAGCTGAGATCCTGCCCAAGTATGGCTCTTCCCCGGGGAAGGCAATGCATGTTTCTGTCTAAACATCTGAAAATGTGACCACGGGAGTCAGTTTAGTAAACACATGCTGTCTGCGTTGCTTTTCCAAAAGACCCCCCCTATTGGTATCACTTCTCTCTCTCTCTGACAGGCCAGTGTGAGATTTCACTGTGAATGTTTTATCCTTAGTATAAATGTAAAGAAATACTAAGAGCAAAGAATAACTGGGAGCACGCACTGAGGGCGTGCGTAGATTCCAGAAACGGCTCTCCTTCCTTTTGTTGACTGCAAAATAAAATTCTTTCCAGCAGGATAGGGACCCATCCCCTTTCCCCGTGACCTAGAGAAGCCTAAGAGACCGGGAAGGAGCTATTTATGTCTCTACATGTTGGTAGATGAACTCACATAAAAATTCCACCCTTGAGTCTTGAAGTCCCTTGGCTTGGTGACTGCCAGGTGCCCTGCCCTGCATCTGAGTCACTAAAGGGAAACATCCCAACTATGGTAAAACCCCACAGCCCAGCTGTGACACCGGCCACGGGCCGAGTCACTTCTGTGTTCCATTTTGGTGTGATTCACGGATTATTGGCTCATCTTTCAGTGTCGGGAGATGACGACTCAGACAAAGGCAGTTACGGAGACTGAGCAGAGCAGCCGACAGTTTTTATATTAAGTGGTCCGATCAGGCGAACAGCAGTCTCCTGGGTTGAAGAGTTTGCAAACCAGTGTTTTATTTTACTGTTCATTGCACGCGGTGGGTTGGGGCAAAAAATAAGAAAGCTGTTTTTGTTTTCATTCCGAAACGAAGGCAGAAGTCTACAACCACTTTCTTGCTCCTCTTGGGAGGAAGTGGTGGCAGAAGTGAAAGTCTTTTTTATTTGAGTGCTCTTTGGGGGCAACAGCACATTTGACTTTCCACTTGAGCCTCCTCTGTCCTGGTGGCCCGAGCAGGGCCTCATGCTCTGAACGGCTTCTTGACCAAGGTTTTTTCATCTTCCAGGCTGAACTCCATGAGCTGGAGGAGATAGACAGCTTGTGTTCCTGGCCATTCAACCAGAAAAGAATACCAGTTGAAAACAGACAATGGAGCAAGGGAATGGGGGGTGGGGGTGGGAGAGGAGGTACAGATAGGCCTGGTAATTGGTTCCCCAAGGGCAAATCACGATGTGGAATGGTGTCATAAAGCAGTTGTGATGTAAACACCCCCCAGTGTGATTATAAGAAAGATGTTCAGAAAGGAAAATGATTAGAGTATGTGCCTTTCTTTCTTTCTTTCTTTCTTTCTTTCTCTCTTTCTCTCTTTCTCCCTTTCTCCCTTTCTCCCTTTCTCCCTTTCTCCCTTTCTCCCTTACCTTCCCTTTCTCCCTTACCTTCCCTTTCCCCTCCACACCCTGCATGGAGTCCAGCTCAGGGCTCGAACTCACCACCCTGAGGTCAAAACCTGAGCTGAGATCACCCTTCAGATGTTTAACCAACTGAGCCACCCAGGCATCTCTTTCTTTCCTTTTCTTTTCTTTTCTTCCTTCTTCTTTCTTGCTTTACTTCCTTGTTTCTTTTTCTTTCTATTTTTTTCTTTTTTATCTATGAGAGAGAGAGAACACATGAGTGGGTGAGGGGCAAGGGGAGAAGCAGACTCCCTGCTGAGCAGGGAGGCCACCTCGGGGCTCAATCCCAGGGCCTCAGGATCACAACCTGAGCTGAAGGCAGACACTTAACTGGCTGAGCCACCCAGGAGCCCCTCTTCTTCTTCTTCTTTTAAGTAGAGTGTGTGCCTTTCATCTAGGGGGAACACTTCTCTGGCTCTCCATTTCCCTCCACTTTTGAAATCATCCTGATAAGCAGTTTCTTGGGACAACATTCTACCCTTGAAAAGGAAAACCTCACCCTTGTGCACATGGAAACATTCAAGTTGATTCCAGTGAACAAAGTCACTCAACACATTGATCTTCAGTGAATTAATATGGAAACACCCACATGTCCTCTTCCCTCTCTGGGTCTCCTCTCAGAGGCCACCAGGTTCCTCTCTGGGTTAATGGCCAGGGATTTTTGGTCATAGTGCACTCATCCCACTTTAGTTGGAAATGTTTCCTAAAAATCAGAAATGTTTTTCTCAGAGTTTTGCAGACTTTCCAGAAAAGATCTTTTTACATATGGCCCAATGCTAGGTTGCCCTCCCTCGTAGGAAACCCTGTCGCCACCAGGAAAGGAAGGTCCTCCAGTTGATTTTATTCTGCATTATTTACGTGACACTGATGAGGACTGCGTTGAGGTGAATATTTTCACACATTCATTATGCTAATTAAAAAGGAAATTTGATTTTTTTTAACAGTGAAAGCAAATGAGATGTAGTGTGTCTGTGTTATGTTCCCCAGGATTCAAAACCCACTCTCTGCTAGACAGAGGAGGGAGAAGCCCTAGACAAAGGGAACACTCTTCACACTATTTAGCATTCTAAAATAGAATATAGTGATTAACAATCATGTTTATCTCTGAGGTGGATTTGAAGTCCAAGTCTGCAGTGTTATGTAATTTCATGGAGTACTATCTTTTTTTCTTCATTTAAGCACCCGTTTACCGAACAACTCTTCTGGAATCTGGCCAAAGTTAGCTTTTTCATTCAATATAAAAGCGTAAGCTACTGATTCTGTGTTCCGGGGAGTGCACAGTCTGGAAGAGAAGTAGGAAGAACCTGGTTGTGTTGAACAGTGTGCCGTCCACACGTGTCTTGGCTGGCCCTGTCTACACCGGCTGTGGCAGCATAATTATCAATTATTTCATTCTTTCATTCGGAAGTGTTCTGGATGGAACAGTCAGTTCCCGGGTCACCCTACAAATAAGGACCATGAGGTCAGAGGAAGGAGAAGAAGGCTGGGAAGGAGAGATTTCATTGCTGAGCCTGTAGTAGGCAGACAGATGAATGGGCCGGGAAAGGGAAGATTAGGAAGACCCTAAGCTCCCGGAAGACACAGAGGCTCCATTTCCCTAGTTCCTCCAGCCTCGGGGCTTGCGTGCTGTGTAGCAAATAGGAGGCCTTAAGTATCAGCCAGGGCCCGTGACCTTGCTTTAAGACCAAGGCTGAACCTAAGAAAACCGAGGACAATGAAGAGGCCTGCCTGGCTAAGGTCAGATGGGAACATTTATGAAACAAGGCTATTAATAAGTGTTAAAACAAAGCTGACTGTGATCATTCCAAAAACCAGCTTAGGTGCAAAAAAACAATGTCTTGTAACTCTTTCTTGTATAGGCCACTTATCACTGGGCTTTAATGCCATTGGTCTTCACCTCTAGCCTGGAGGTGATCTCTTCCTTCTCCAGCAAATTGTCCAGGAAGGAACTGAAGAACAGTGATCCCATTCTCTTCAAGCTCCTTTCCTTCTGTCCTTGTCCTCTAGGAGAGCTTCTGGAAGGGAGACAAGGGCAGGAGCCTGGGGGATGGGGGTGGGGGAATCTTAGAAATACAAAAGCAGTTCAAATGAACACAAAAAGCACACACTTTTTTTTTCCTTCTCCTAATTGGAGGAATCAATTCAAAGTGACAGTTTCTTGCAGCGGGTGTAATTCGCAGGAGGTTATTCCCAGTATAGGGTTTGATTTCCCCATTGTTTGCTACACGTGAAGGCCTGGGGGTAACATGGCCTTGGATTTAACTGCAGGGGTCTACCTTATAACTAAGGTGACACATACTAGGTGCCCCGCTGGTGTGTACAGTTTCAGGGTTAAGGGCTCTAAGTGAAGACTCCAGGACGCTGACCAGCTTGTAACCCTTCAGTGGCAATGCCACTTCTCATTTATAGGGTCATAGGTAGCGCTTTAAGCCATCTTGGAATGACTCCTGTCTTCCCAAGGTCTAAGCTAATGTCCTGTTGTCTTGGTGATGTTTCAACCCCAGAAATAAACGGAGCTTAGAAAAGAGAGAGAGACACGTGCAAGGGTATAGCGCTTTGAGGATGCCTCAGGGTTCAGCTGTAGGATGTAAAAGAAAATGGCTTGCAGGATTGTTGGGTCGCACTCCGGGGCAAACTTCCCAGAACAGTGTTGAAAGTCACATTGGGTCGCTAATGTGGCCACTCAGTGAGCAACCATTGAGAAGCTGCGTGATGATCAGAGAAGTCACTGGCTCTGGAGTGAGGCTGTGTCACAGCCAGGGTCAAGAAACAGCCAGTCAGGAAGCTGGCACAGAAAAAAAACAGGCGGTCTAGGATGGGGGTTAGCAGCAGTCCTCATGGAGAAGCAGAAATACAGCCCAGCGGGCAAGATACAGTCCCACTTCCCAGAGACGTCCGTATCCTCATCCCCAGAACTGGGGAATAAATTACTTCATGTGGCCAAAGGGACTTGGCCACTGCAATGAAATCCAGCACCTAGAGATTATTCTGGATTCTCTAGGTGGGCCCAGTCTCTTTGCATGGGTCCCTCAAAGTGGAGAAGCTTTTCCAGCTGTGGTCCTAGGGCTTTAGAGGAAGGGTAAGAGAGAGAGAACATGGCCCACTTTGGAGATGAAGCTAGGGGCCACAGAGAAGGAATGTGGTGATTTCTAGAAGCCCAGAAAAAGCAAGGAAGTGGATTCCCCCATGGAGCCTCCAGATGGGAACACAGTGTGCTGAAAGCTTGAGTCTAGCCAGTGGGACCCATGTCAGACTCCTGACCTCCGGAACAGTAAGATAATAAACGTGTGATATCGGCAGCCACTAAGTAGTTAGGAATTTGTTACAGCAGCCTAGGAAACCGGTCCCTGCAGCCTTCCGTGCCTCCAGCCTGCGGGTGTCATGCGTGGGCTCCTGGTGGGGCTCCCATGTGGCACACGTGGGATCCTAGCTGCAGGGGTTCTAGGAAATATCTCTGTGTGATCCGTGCTCCGGCTGGAAGGCGTCCTATGCAGGGTGGGGCCGGGGTGGGGTGCAGCTGCCATGGAACGTCGCAGGGAGCCTGGGGAGCCCCTAACCAGCCTGCTCAGAGGGACCTCAGCATGAGGCAGAACAGAAGTAGATGCCTGAGATTTTCAGGAAGTTTAACAAGTGTTATTAAGTCCTCAAAGCCCAAGATGGGAGGAGAGGAGAAGGCATCAGAAGGCAGCTGGGGGGGGGGGGAGGAAGGCAGCTTGATGTCCCTGTCTGATTTGTTAGAGCCCTTTGGCCAGGTGGTGTGAGGAGAGATTGCACGCAAAGACCAGTGTCAGGGATGAATACTGGTTTTCTATAGATTAACTCTGAAGCCTATATGGTCAGTCTGTAGGTCAGATTATGTTTTCCAAAGATGTCTTCAACAGTATACCCGTCCAACATGCCCTCCCTACAAAGTGACTTGGATGCTCTTTCCAAGGGGAAATGAAGCCCAGATTCCCTTCCCTCAAAGTATGACTTTTTCCACTAATAGAAAATATGACCTCCAAGGCTAGTTGGGTCCTAAAAGACAAATCAGCTTCTACCTTATTACCTAGAATGCCAGTTCCGGAAACCATTCGCCACCCTGTAAGCTGTCTGCCTTTCCCAAAGCTGCCACACCGTGAGGAAGCCCGAACTGACTGGGCACGTGGGCAGGCTGGAGGCGGCAAGGACGGAGAGAGCCAGCTCCCAGCTCCTCTGACCCCATTGCTCTGTGTCGAGCCGCCATGGGACGGCAGACCAGACCCCGAGCCGGACGGCCCACAGAGAGCACTTCCCAGTTCCTGACTCACTGTTGATGTTTTAGGGCCACTGCATTTGGGGAGTATTTGTCACCCAGCAGTAAATAGCTGGATGGGTCCATACAGTCACGTGCAGAACAAAGGTCAATGAAAGCCATCTTGTGTTATTCCTGTCACATTTCTTCACTCTGAGGAAATAATATGACAGTTGTCAGTAGTTGAATAATCAAATCTAAAGCCTGCCTTCTCCTCCTGTAGGACATCAGCCTGAGAAACTCATTCTTAAAATGTGTATCTGAAGGGATCTCTATCCGTTCAGCATCTGCCTTCGGTTCAGCTCGTGATCACAGGTCCTGGGATGGAGCCCCATGTTGGGCTCACTGCTCAGAGCAGAGCCGGCTTCTCCCTCTGCCGTCTGCCCCTCCCCTGGGTTCGTGTTCTCTCTCTCTCTCTCTCTGTCTCTCTCAAATGAATAAGTAAAAAGTCTTTGGAAAAAAAATGGGTATCAGAAGCCAACTGTCACACATTTTGGATTGTTTGTGTGAAATTGTTAGCATTGAGGGGTTTCAGACTAGCCTAATCCAACATGTGAATAAGCAAGAAGCCCAATAACTTCTTTTTATTTTTTTTTTAAGTTTCTTTTTTCTTTCTTTATTGACATAACCTCTATGCCCAGTGTAGGGCTTGAACTCATGACCTCGAGATCAAGAGCTGCACGTTCCCCTGATAGAGCCAGCCAGGGCCCCCCCAGAGAACTTATTTTTAAAGTAGATCTGCCTCAGTGTGGCCAGTAGACGTGCTGCAGACCTTGTGAGGGTCCTCACCTCGGGGACCCACTGTGGACGTAGACAACAAAAGATGAAACAGTAGCCGGCTGGCCTGCAGGGTCCTGGCCCCCGAGAAGCCGTCAGCCACGCGGGATCCCCTTCTTCCTGCAGGCTGACTGCCCTGCTTCTCTTGCTACCGCCTCTCTTCTGCACATGCCTTCCTCCCTGATACCTAAAATTTACTGTTCCTGAAGTCCAAGTTCAAGACCTCTGTGATCCTAGACTTCTCTGATCTTGCCATATGTTCCGTGGGTGTTTGCAGTTTTCACATTGTGTCCCACTGAAGCCACAGAGCCCTGTGATGTAGCAGGACTCATAGGAATGACGGTGGCTCCCTGGATTGGGAAACAGAGCATAAGGGTGAAGTGGCATGCCCAAGGTCACACTGCTCAAGGGGCCAGGTCAGCACTGACTATCCCTGCTCCTCTTCTGGGGCCTGTTGGCCCCGAAGACTCACTTACCCAGCCTTTGTGTCAAAAGCAATGTGAAGCTGGAGAGAAGGAGAGGTGACTCGTTCTGTCTGCTTGCCACAGGCAGTCACCATAATGGGACCTATTTGACTCCAGATTCATTGGGAGCCTGAAGTCTGATTCTTTCCCCTCGTCACTTGCCTGATGCTCTCAGTCTGATCTGTATTTTGCACGTGGAGACCTACCCCTATGATGACAGAAGAAGGGTCAGGAACGGTTCCCATTTCAGGCTCCCATGACATTTCCAAAAAAGTTTGACCTTTGCATTTTGTCATAACAGTCTTTGGCCTTAAATAGGATCAAAATGACATGTGCTATTTCTTTTCCAAGGGTTTGTTTTTTTGTTGTGTTGTGTTTTGGGGATCCTCAGTGTGTGTGTTTTCATAGTAAGATATTTTCCAGATGTAATTTCTTTTTTTTCTTTTCTTTTTGCTCTGATGGTTGCAAAGTGACTCTCTCCCCACTGATGGAAGAGGACATTCAAAGTTGAAGGAGGCTGAGGGGTTCTATTAACTCAAGATGCTTCCGTGTATGCGGATATGCAGTTATCGAGCTAGAGGTACCAAGCACACCAGATTGAGGACATGTGTAGGTTTTCATTTAAAAACTCAGTTCATCCTTTACAGTCTGATGAGGGAAGAATAGACCCAGGTCAGCCTTGCACGCACACTCCATCGTCTCCCTATAGGTGAATCACATGATCTTGAATGTGGTGCAGAGGCCAGGCCTTCCTGGGCACAGGGCTGTCTGAAGTCATTGCAGTTTTTTAAAAAAGATTTTATTTATTTATTTGAGGGGGAGCCAGAGAGAGCATGAGTGGGAGGAGGGGAGAGGGAGAAGCAGGCTCCCCGCTAAGCAGGGAGCCCAACACAGGGCTCCATCCCAGGACCCTGAGATCATGAGTTGAGCCGGAGGCAGATGCTTCACCGAAGGAGCCACTCAGGTGCCCCAAGTCATTGCAGGTTTTTAAAATAATTGCAGGGCGCCTGGGTGGCTCAGTGGGTTAAGCCTCTGCTTTCAGCTCAGGTCATGATCTCAGGTTCCTGGGATCGAGGCCCACATCAGGCTCTCTGCTCAGCAGGGAGCCTACTTCCTCCTCTCTCTCTGCCTGCCTCTCCGCCTACTTGTGTTCTCTCTCTCTGTCAATAAATAAATAAAATCTTAAAAAAAAAATAATTGCAAATCCTGGCTTATAGATGAGGGTACATATGTGTCATGTGACATGCTGACAGCAAGCCCCTCCTGATGTTCTGAAACACCCAATCTAAATAAAAATGTTTTCTATGATAGTAATCTGAACAGTCGCAGCAACCATTTAATAGAATTTGTAGTAACCTGTGTTAATTCCCTGGGTCCTCATAGGTCCTGAGTTCGTTCCTCTTAGCATCTCCAGTATATATATTTGAGACATGAGGCCCAGCAAGACTCATATGAGCAGAGCTCAATTTTAAACCTGGCTCCTGTGGGCTGTGGCTGTGGGCAGAAATGCACAAAATCCCCCATCCGGAGTTCCCAGGGGAACTGCCAGTGAGGAACATGCCAGGAAGCTGGGGCCCCCCAACATGACTGAGCTGGGTTGTGGTTGCTGGACCACTTTGGCATAGCGCTGGCCCTCACGATGCTGCAGAGATCTGGGCCGCTCCACAAAGGGGCAGGGAAATGGAGAAAAAGCAGAGGAAAAGAATCATCCGCTCCTCATAAAGACCGTGGTCTGATCCATACCCACATGTGAGGGATCCCCTGATCTGTTTTGTCTTAGTTACTGGATGTAGGAAAACAAGACCATTGTTAATTCATGCAGTTTTTAAGTGGTACATGGGAGAATTTTATGGGGCAATTATCTGCAGTGGAAGAAGAATGAATCATGTCAGCTCTGCCTCATTGTTGTAGAGTTTGCCCCTCCGACTCCCTGTTAGAAAAGATTCGAAGCAGTAGCCAGCATGTGTGAGATGCAGACTTGCGTGGGTTTGTTAATACTGCGGTGAGTACTCTTTTCCCTTTGATGTGCATCACAAATGAAGTTCTCAGATCTGCTTGACTGGATTTGAATAGGATCCCCAGAACAATAGCTTTAATTTACTGATTTAACTCCTGGTTCATCTTTTCCAGAAGTGCCTGTTTTTCAAACCTGTGTGAGATAAGTTATCTTCCTGGGCACCATATTAGCCTGAATCTAATTTCTTCTGTGGGAACAGTTCAGTGGGAATGATGGTGATTCCTTTGTCAGCATCGATGGGGGATTTACAGTCGTGGGTCACTAGCTTCCACACTGTCTCCGGATCTCTCTGATCTGGTGGCCTCCAAAAACTAAACCTAAAATCAGCAGCCGGAACAAATTATGGGACATTGAGTGGACACAGATGGAAATATCCTTGTGACTTTTGTCAAGCAGTAGATGGTTTGAACTCATATGTAATATAGTTCAGAGAAAATAAGACGTGGTAAAAGTTTGCTTCAAAAATTATACTCTGTGACTTTTCGAGCATTTGAGACAGGCTACAATAAAGTACAGTTTGTTAAAAAGAATTAATGTTCATGCTACAATTGAGCTGTGAGTTTTGCTCTGAACTTACTTGAAACCAGGCAAAAAGGAGTCCATGTTAGATTATCACTTAAGTTACTGCTATCAGAAAGATGGACATACAAAACAGTAGTTCCTCAAAAGGCGGATTCCCCTGGCAATGAATTATAGAAGAAATGTCTTGGGGCACCTGGGTGGCTCAGGATGGTTAAGTGTCTACCTTCAGCTCAGGATCTCAGGGTCTGGGGATTGAGCCCTGCGTTGGGCTTTCTGCTCAGCGGGAAGTCTGCTTCTCCCTCTGCCCCTCCCCCTGCTCTTGCTCTCTCTCTCTCTCTCATATAAATAAATAAAATCTTCAAAAAAGTAAATTAACTAATTAAAAAAAAAAAAGAAATGTCTTATGTGGGAACTTATATGTAGAAGTGGTTAAACCGAGCTAGTTAAACCACCTTGGAGTGAAGTTCAAAAGACAACACCTTGGGTGTTGAATGCCACTCCCATTTTCTTATCCCTCCACTTTGTTTCCCCTAAATACCAAAAGGAGCAATCAGAGGACAGTTCATGAAGAAAAAAAGAACATGTGTATTTGGCCCTCCGTTGCTGTTGTTTGGAAAACAGTGACCCCACTTTCTAAGGCAATGTTACTTACATGCCCTAATCAGATTCTGTCTTTTGAGCATGACTCACCCCTTGCCCACTCTCCCCATACACCCCTCCCAGGGAGCCCAGCTCAGAATTGAGCTGCAAATCCATAATAATCTGGATACTGGGCCAGAATTTCTCACATGAGATTTTTAGGTTCTAGCAAGACCAACTTGATGAGCAAAAAAATCAGAGCATACAAACATAAAACTTGCATTGTTTAGGTAAGGCCATTGGTGTTTTTATTCTTGAATTTGATGAGAATGACGATGATGATGATGATGATGGTGGTGACGGTGATGATGGTGATGATGAGATAGGCATCAATTTCACTGAGTACATACTTTGTGTCTGGCATTTTGCTTTACAAGCCTGATGTCCCTTAATCCTCATAAGGACTGTGAGACATAGATGTTATGGTCTCCATTTTACAGATGAGGAAACCATTGTCCCAAAGTCAGTGTCCCAAGGGGATGATGCATACCAGTTGTGCGACTGCTGATTCTGTAACCACATACCATACAACTTGATGGGTCATTGTGTGCACGTATGTGTTTAAATTCTGGATCCTGCTGCTTCCTTATTCTCCCTTCTTCTCTCTACCCCTTATGAAAACACTGTGGGATTCTCTAAGATTCTGTATAACTTGAGACCCTCTATCAACTAGAGATTCAATGGAATGAAATTGCTGAACCCACTCTCAGGAAATATGCGATGCTTGCATGTACAGCGTTTACGTGTGCTCTTCATTTGCTGGGAGACATGCTCTCACATAGACCATACTAACAGAAGCTAACTATAAATTTAATACTACCTTTTCTTGCTGCACATATTAATTGTGGCATACAGTGTAATCTGGAATCCAGCTCTGGAAGGTTGCAGGAGGCGGGGGTATGGTGACTGGCTGCATCTGGCCACCTGTCCACACTGTTGCCCCCTTTCATCTTCACCCTGAGTACCCCAGGCTGAACAGCTGGAGGGCATCTGCTCTTGGGGTTGGAACCCCCTCTCTGCTAACTCGGAAATAATAGAGCCATATTGCCAAATGATATATTTTGGGGGCACAGAAAAACTCTATCCCTCCACAGGATCAAAATACATTCTTTTGTGAATTCATGTCATTTTTGAAAGACATTTCTTAGTTCACATTCTGAATTGTGCTCACCCCATTTGATTATACTCAACACCCACATTCAGTGTTCTCTGTACTTTGAATTCCCAAGTCTGAGCAGAGGTTTGAGAGCCATACAGTGTGGATGACATCCTTCAAAAAAGAAAATGTTCAGAGCAGGCTGATTGGAGGGTGTTTACTGAAAAACTAGCAAATCATGCCATGGAAAATCAGCTCGTAAAAATGCCTGCCAAAGGGATAAAATATCCTAGGATCCTGCACCATATTTAATAGCAACCGCATTTTTAAAAAGGTTTTGTTGTTGTGTAATCTTGACACCCAGTATGGGGCCTGAACTCACAACCCCGAGATCAAGAGTCACATGCTCCTCTGACTGAGCCAGCCAGGTGCTCCCAGCTGGACTTTTTAAATAGGAAAGTCAACTGTTTTTGACTCCCTCTGCATTTTTCATGTAGTCGCCATCTTTGAAGACTAGCTCAGTTTACTACTTCAATTTTCAAGAGACTAGAGAATGCACACTATCTAGGTAAGTTATAAAACTCATGCCATCAACTCCTGGGGAGCTTTTCTTCTCTGGGAGATGTATAGACCTTATTAAACCTAGACCTTATTAAACTAAAAATGACTTGATAATACATTCTTATCACCGTTACACTAAAAATAGCAAATGTTTATTCACTCTTTTAAGCACTTGACATTCAATGACCTATTCACTCTTCACAGCAACCAGAGAGCTTCGTCTTTTTGTCCTGCCCATTTTATAGGTGAGGTCACTGAGGCCTGGAGAGGCTAAGCCACCTGTCAAAGCTGCATGTATAAAGTAGTCTTGCTGGCCACAGACCCAGGCAGGCTGAGTTCTTTCACCCCAGTGGCCCTGAGCTAGAAGGCATTGCGTTTTTTTTTAGAGAGAGAACGCATGTGCATGTGCACAAGTATGTGGGTGGGGGAATCCGCAGGCACACTCCCCCTGAGCACAGAGCCAGAATGGGGGCGGGGATGGTGGTGTCTCATGACTCTTAGATCATGACCTGATACAAAATCTGTAGTCAGGGCCTCAACTGACTGCGCCACTCAGATACCTCCTAGAAGGCATTACTTTTAAGTCTCTGCAAGAATGGAAAAGTTTTTCTTTTAAATCTCAACATTCCCAGAACCATTCCCTTTTTGTGTCATTTTATAAAAATACAATTATATCCTGTTTTCCCTGGTGAATGTTTGCAATGCTTTTTTCAAATATTGTTTGTAGTGAATTGGAATCTGATGACCAGAACCCATTAAGGACTTAATTTTTTACATATTAAAAGAATAGAAGGGAGATATGATCAGTGATTGCTGCATACCATGTGCACAGAGAAAATGTAAACCCTGGGAAGATTAAAAAACAAAAAACAAAAAACAAAAAACAAAACCCTATCCAGAGGCCCCACTCCAGATCAGCTAAATCAAAATCTCATGACATTTTTTTTTTAAAGATTTTATTTATTTATTTGACAGAGAGAAACACAGCAAGAGAGGGAACACAAGCAGTGGGACTGAGAGAGGGAGAAGCAGGCTTCCCGCCAAGCAGGGAGCCCGATGTGGGACTCGATCCCGGGTCTCCAGGATCATGACCTGAGCCGAAAGCAGTCGCCTAACCAACTGAGCCACCCAGGAGCCCCTCATGACATTTTTTAAAAGCTCCCCAGATAGGGGTGCCTGGGTGGCTCAGTTGGTTAAGTGACTGCCTTCGGCTCAGGTCATGATCCCGGAATCCCAAGATCAAGTCCCACATCGGGCTCCCTGCTCGGCAGGAAGCCTGCTTCTCCCTCTCTCACTCCCCCTGCTTGTGTTCCCTCTCTGGCTGTGTTTCTCTCTGTCAAATAAATAAAATATTAAAAAAAAAATAAAAAAGCTCTCCACATAATAACAACAACAACAACAATAATAATAGCTTAACAGGTAACTCTGATATGTAGCTAGGTTTGGGAACTTCTAAATTAGATATTGCAGTGTATTAGGCTTTTTCTAGAGTTTACTGATAGTTACATCAATAAGAAGTTACAGAGGCTGGGATGTAGGTTACGTATTTATTTCAGTGTAGCAAATGTTTAGCCAATGACTGAGTTGCTAAGGGTGGTTACGATTTTCTGGATTTAACCACAAAGTATAAGGTACAGGGAGGGCATTACCCCTGTACAGCAAAGCTTGCCCATTTAGTTTTGTTGAATCTAAAATGCTGTCATGGGATGCTTGGGCGGCTCAGTGGGTTAAGGATCTGCCTTCTGCTCAAGTCATGATCCCAAGGTCCTGGGATCAAGCCCGGCATCGGGCTCCATGCTCAGATAGAGCCTGGTTCTCCGTCCCCTCTGCAAACGCCAGCTCATGCTCACTCTCACTCTCTCAAATAACCAAATAAAATCTTAGAAGAAAAACTACTGTCATTATCATTGTTACCCCCATAATGAGCACCTCATGTAAGCATGGTTATAAAATAAGAAAATACAATGCAAGGAGGGTACTAGACGAGTGTCAACCACTCTCCCTGAGCTCTGAGCACCTAATTACTACTGATAGATGATGTTTGTGGGCATTCTGAACATCGATGACCCTCCAGTCTAAGTTAATGGGAAGTCATGTTAACAAACAGGCAAAGACAACTAGGGGAAGAATTCTGCTTTCTCAGCAGAAGGAAAAGGGAGTTGGGTAGACACAAGAGCCCAGCTGGGAGGTAGACACTCAGATTCTAGTTTCCATTCTTCCTACGGTCTTGTGGACGGTGGCCTCCAGGGCAGTTGTCTTACCTAAATAACAGGAATCATGATAACTCTCGTACCTGACAGGGTTGCTATTGGGATACAGAGTAGCTGTCAAAGCATTTGGAAAGGGGAATCTGCACCTAAAATGTTATTAACCAGTCTACTCTTTGAGGGCCTGAGGCGATGCTAGAGATGCACACAGCTGCTTAGTCACCAGATGAGCTGTTCTGTTTTTCTTTCCAAAGGGTCACCTATTATAAAGTCTTATTAATTTAGCACCTGCTACTACATTCTTTGGAAAGAAGCTCCATATGCTGGAGAAGGTCTCTGTCCATGGGCTTGAATGCCTACCCTCCCTTCATGGAGATTATCTCACTTATTTATTTATTTATTTTGCATGGTCCTACGCCCAGTCCCAGTTTGCTTGAGGATTTATTTCTGCAAGTCCTGACAGCCTTCCACCTCCTTGTCCCCTTGTCAATGGTGAAAGTCTCAGGGCTCCCGGAGCACACAGCTCCCTTTCCGTTGGCCCGCGAGACACAGTTCCAGTTCAGAGTGCCTGTGTTTACACAGATGTTGGCCTGAGCACAGTGGAAAATTAGGTGGATTTGGAACCTAAAGCCAGTTAATTTGACCATCCGTGTGGTCAAGTTATAGACTTCTTGTTTGCTTTGAAATGGGATAGAGTAGACCCACCAAGCTAAAAGGCCAAACAAAATCTCCTTCTCTTTCTAGAGAAAATAGACACACATTTCCCTTCTCAATGACCTCATCTTTATGTGCAACAAGATCTGAGCAACTCAAGGATTATCCTGCATCCCATCCATCTTACCATTTACTGTGTCCTGAAGTGCCCCGTAAAGGCAAAGCTTAAGAATCATTGTCTCCTGGGGCGCCAGGGGGGCTCAGTCAGTTAAGCATCTGCTTTCAGCTCAGGTCATGTCCCAGGGTCCTGGGATCGAGGCCTGCATCAGGCTCCCTGCTTAGCAGGGGAGTCTGCTTCTCCCTCTGCCAGGTCTTGTGCTCTCACTCTCTCTCTCCCTCTCAAATAAATAAATAAATCAGAAAAAAAAAAAAAAAAAAAGAATTACTGTCTCCAAAGTCATCTTTGCCTGCTTTAGTCTGATGAGTGTCCCAATACCCATATGCTATTTGGGATTATCTTATTTTTCCAGCACTGGGCTAGTAGACACTCAATAAATTACTAAAATATTCAATAAATAGACTTCATAGAGCAAATGGAATAAGAGTCTTGAATCCCCATCACCCCAGTTGCAACAGTTGTCAGAATTTGCCATACCTGCTTCCTCCATCTCTTGTTATTGTGGTTGAAGCATTTTAAAGCAAATCTAGACCTTAGGTCTTTTCACTCCTACATCCTTTGGCGTGTGTCTCAGAAGTATGGACATTTTCTCACATAATCCGTATTTCGTTCCGTACCTAAACAATTAGCAATAGGTCTTATTAATATGTACTTCATATTAAAATGTCTCAGGTGTCTAAAATATGACCTTTATTCTGTTGGTTTTTCATCATGATGAAAATAGATCTACACATTGTATCTGGTTATATGTCTGTTGAGTCTCTTGTTGCCCTTCCCCCCTTCTTTTTCCCTTAAAGAAATTATTTGACCCGTAAGGAGTCTGAGGTCCTGCAAAGTAGTCTCTGGGAAGTCTGTTCCTTGTTTTACCTCTCCCTGGCTGTCCAAAGAATCATCGGGTCTCATTCTGTTTAGAACGTCACCCAGGCTGGTGGGAGGAGGAGGGCGGAGATAGTGCATAAGGGCCCATGAAAATGAGTGACGACCACTTTCTCACCAACGACCCAGGGAAAGACTTTAAAAGACAAAGGTTGGGGCGCCTGGGTGGCTCAGTTGGTTGGGCGACTGCCTTCGGCTCAGGTCATGATCCCAGAGACCCGGGATCAAGTCCCACATCGGGCTCCCTGCTCGGCGGGAAGCCTGCTTCTCCCTCTCTCACTCCCTCTGCTTGTGTTCCCTCTCTGACTGTGTTTCTCTCTGTCAAATAAATAAAATCTTTAAAAATAAATAAATAAAATAAAAGACAAAGGTCAAAGAAAGGCAAGCATTGCAGAGTAAGATCTGAGTCCCGGAAAACTAAAAGTAGCTCTTCACACAATTCTGGTGTGAGCCAGCAATTAGAGTCAACTCTGTGAGCAAGCATAGGGGAGGTCTAGCAGAGAACAGGGTTTCAAGCCGGAGGGAGGGCGTGGTTGAGAGGTGCATTAGGGGAGACAGGTGGTCTTGGGAAAAGTCATCCAACCCCTCATTTTCCTGCTCTATAAAAATGCATCTGGGGCACCTAGTGGCTCCATTGGTTAAGCATCTGATTCTTGGTTTTGGCTCAGATCATGATTTCGGGGTCCTGGCTTTGAACCCTGCGTCCTCCTCTGAGCTCAGTGCAGAGTCTGCTTGTCCCTCTCCCTCCCCTCTGCTCCTCCTTGTGTTCTCTCTCTCAAATAAATGAATAGCCTTTAAAGAAAAAATGTATCTGACCCCCTAGGTAAATTGACTCAGGGCAGTGAATGGGCAGAAGGGATCGTTGAGCGCTAAGAGCGGACGTTAACTTACTAGCCTCAGTGAGAGAGCACAGGGTGTCCTAGGAGTCATGCCGGTACCTGAGAGGGGAAAGCATCCTGACCGTGCTTTTGGGCTCAGAATTCAAGTAATATGGCATTTCACACATGTACAAAGAAGCCTGTCCCATATTCTTTTGTCCTGGATGTTAGAAATTGAGCGCATGTAGAAGGGTCCTGTTCTTCAGTATGGGCCTTTCTTTGGTAGGAAGAAGCCATAAACATTTGTTCTTTCTTTGCGCTAAATTGTACCTTAAGCTAAGGAATAGATGGGCATTTTGATTCGTTATTTTTACAGTTTCACATCCTTTGGACAAAGCAAAGGATAGTAAGAAAGTCCTAACCAGTCTTGGTGTACCCTAAAAAGAAATATAATTCTGCTTTGTTGAGGATCTAGCTACACCTAACTGCTTTGTATTCTGAAGATAAATCATTTGTTTTTGGCAACCAAAAATAACTCAGCAGATGTTATTCACATGGCCACCTTCTTGGTATGCAGCAGCAAGGACCAGTAATGAAACCACGATCCTTATTATAGCTGCTTAATTTGCCAAAATTACCATGCGGAGAACATGTGTCCAGAGAACAAATCTGAAAAGCCACTCAGCTTTGAAGCTGCTGGCGGGTGACGGCATGTTCATCCACAGCCTAACTCCACTAGAATCCCAGAAAAACTTTGCGACACGAACCCATGGGCACAGTTGACTTCAGCCATACTTTGTTTAGTAATAATTCGCACATCGTCATACCAAACATCACAGATGTAGAGAGACCAAGGTAAAATTATCAGAGGAATGTACTTCAGGCAGGGAGAATTCAACATGACAGATCAAGTTCTCCCTATGAATTCCTGGAAAATGCCAATATCCAGCTAGCTCGTGTCCTTAGCAAAAACATTATTCTGTTTGTAGGCTGCTTAAGGGGCACCTGGGTGGCTCAGTTGGTTGAGCGACTGCTTTCAGCTCAGGTCATGATCCCGGAGACCCGGGATTGAGTCCCACATCGGGCTCCCTGCTCCGCGGGAGGCCTGCTTCTCCCTCTCTCACTCCCCCTGCTTGTGTGCCCTCTCTGGCTGTGTTTCTCTCTGTCAAATAAATAAAAAAAAATCTTAAAAAAAAAAAAAAGATGTAGGCTGCTTAAAAAAAATTACGAAGTGTAACAAACATTTATACACTTTCATCAGACTGTAGTGTGATTGATCACTGGGCAGTTGACTCATGTAATAGGTTCACTCCAATACCAGTATCCCTTTATCAGTTATTAATTTTTATTATCCATGTGCTGTGAGAAGTTTTTCTATAAACTCCGTTCACATCAGTAGCTAACAGTAAACAACGGTAAGCCATCAGAACACATTATCATTGGGGTGCCTGGGTGGCTCTGTTGGTTAAGTGTCTGTCTCTTGATCTCAGCCTCGATCTTGATCTCAGGGTGGGGAGTTCAAGCCCAGCATGGAGCCTACTTAAAACAACAACAACAACAACAACAACAACAACAACAAAACACCTTGTCATTTACAGACTTATAAAAGCCCATGACACAGACTGTAACCAAGAAAATGATTTATGTAAGGTCATGAAAGAGTGTCTTGTTCGCATATACAACTAGGAACAGGGACTGAATAATAATACATATCTTCCTACACAAATTCTGTATGCTTCCCTTCTCTGGATGAGCCCTCACTAGGTTTTTTTGGGGGGGAGGGGTTGGTAGAAAAAAAGCCAAGTTAGAGACTCTGGGGGCCAAAGCCCAAAAGGAACCCAGGTGTGCTGACGGGGCTTCTTGATTAGCAGACCCCCCAGCGCTCCCAGGAGCAGCCCTCTGTAGCCCTTAGGTGTCATTTTCAAATCTATAATAAGATGCCTGGATGCTAAGCGTTTGAAGTGCTGCTTT
>PITA01009986.1:0-74353 GCA_004023965.1 Spilogale gracilis
AGAAGAAGAAAGGAAGAAGAAGAAGAAGGAGAAGGAGAAGAGGAAGAAGAAATGAAATGAGCAAATCAGACAAGGAATCTGCCCTAATAGATAGTACCATGAAATAACACCTTGTCCTACCCAAGTTCTTTGGGTGTCAATGTTCGTGCAGTCACATGCCTTCACTCAGCTTGGCTTCTTTCTGTCACATTCTGGAAATAGCTCCTGTGTAGACTGTGGCTGACCAATCACTTTTGGGCTTCACCCTAAATACCTAGTCAGCGAAACACACACTCTCAGCTGTCCCAGATGACTTTAGCCACACAGTGTGTTTGGCCCTGAGCTGACTGCCTTTTTGTTTGTTTTTTCTTAACTTTTTAAATCATGGAATTCCTAAACATATACAAAAGCAAAGAGGAAAATGCAATGAATCATCATGTACCCACCCATGACGCTACTATTTCAATTACCAACACTTTGTCAATCTTGTTTCATCTCTCTGCCCCCACACTTCTTCCTTAAGTTCTTTAAATCAAATTCCAGATATAATGTCTTTTTTAATCCATAAATAATTTGGTATGCATATCTATCAGCAATAATTTAAAAAAACATTATCACCCTGCCATTATTATCTCTCAAAAAATAAACAATATTACTGATAGTGGATGTTCCATTCTATGTTTTCCTGATTGATTAAAAAATGCCTTTTCACAGTTTGTGTTTGAATTAAGATCCAAACAAAATCTTCACCTTGCATATGGTTGGTATGTTCTCCTAAGTAACTTTTTTTTAGTTAAATTTCTTATTTTGAGACAGTCATTGTGTTGCATGAAGTTGTGAGGTTATCAGGGAGAGATCCTGGTGACCCTCCAGCCAGTCACTTGCAACAGTTGCGTCTTGCAGAATTAGAGGACAATTTCAAGTTTCACACCAGGATCTTGACAATGGATATTGTCACTGAGCTGACCTTTTAAAAAATTTCAGTATTAAAAAAAATCATAAAACAATAATGGTTAACAAGAAAAGTTATTTTCTTGTTGAATTAAAAAATCTCATCATCTTTACTTCCTTTGTAGGAAGAAAAACGCTATCTCAAAGACGCTTTGATGGGGCACCCTAACATATGCCTATTTCATTATGGTCACATCCCTCATTTTCCAAAGGGGTCAGCCCTCAGTTTGAAGAAACAGACAGGCCAGCATGAGTGTGGGAATATTTGTCTGGTTTCCTTGAGATCCTATTAGTTCTCCAGCAAATCATTGCCACCACTCTTGCACTCAAAGGGGTGCCTATGTAACTTTAGAGGACACTGTTTATTACCTCCCATGATAAATAAATCTTTGGGGATCACCCTCAAGGTGAGTCAGGCTGTGAATCACTATCTTCACTGTCACTCTTCTGGTGGGGCCGATGGCCTCTCCAGACCCAGGGAAGCAGGTGTCACACATTCGTACAACTGCTAGGGTGCAGAATGGATTGCCTGGGGTGTCACTGAGGTATACATTGCTCAGTAAATGATCTCACTTGCAATTACTTTTTGATAATTTTTTACCAAACTTTTTGAGAATCCAAGCAGTAATTAGTGGGCTTTATTGTGTGTTCCCAATATTCACAGCTGTCTTTTAAAAGAGATGAAACCTGCTCTCAGGCTCCCAACAGTTGCATGCACATATTGGGGGAATAGAGGGGAGACTGGGTTGTACATATGCACACAGAGAGGATAGAGGAAAGGTGGCTATTTTTGAGCACCTCCTATGTACCAGGAAATGTGATAGAAGCTGCACCTGCATCCCACTTTATATCCAGACAAGTAGATTCATGAAACAAGATGGATCTCTTCATTGCTATTAGGAAACTGTGTTCTCAACGTCTCTCAGCTGATGTGTGCAAGTCAGGTCAAACCAGAGCCAAGAGTGCATGCTCCTTCATGTTTGGGGCAGCCGGTTAGGGTAGCTACTGTGCTCTGCACTGTAAGGGTCATGGGCACATATCATGGAAACTCCCGAAAGAACTCAGATTTTGGCCTTGAGAAGAGTATATTAAGAGATGGCTTAAAGATTGATTTAAGTACCCAAAACTTCCCTATCTTCACACTGCTTATTCATACATAGCACTTTCCAGTAGTGGAAAAAATTTCTTTACTTGATTATTCTATTTTTAAATTAATGAGTTAATGAATTTTTGCTTATTTGATTTTAGTTTTATCTTCCCTTCTAGAATGAAAGAGGGAGCATGTCTGTTTAGTTCTCTATAGAGCTAGTATCTGGAACATAATATACACTAAATATATATTGATTGCATGGACAAATGAATACTTTGAGAGAATAAACAAGGTAAAATTAAAGGTCTGTGTCTGAAATTTCCCTGGTACTTAAAAAAACGGGGTCCCTTTTATGGCATGAGGAAGGGAACATGTTCGCTTGCATTAAAGGCTGCATAAAACTTGGCCCCGAGCTCCCGTTCCAGTCTCATCTCTTACTGCTTCCCTACAAATGTTCTTTCCTCCACTCACACTGGTCTCCACCTCTCTGCACTGGCTGACACCAAATCCCACACCATAATGCCCTCCTCCCACTACTTTTCTCCCATCTCAGCTATTGTCTCTCTTGGTATCCCATGATAATCCCTTGGTCTTCTAAGAAGCCATGGAGGTTCCTAATGAGAAACCACAGTTGAGAACCACTCATATACATGGTATCTGTGCAGTTTTGGGAGCATCTGGCTGGAGGGATTTGAGATGTAGGCAGCTTTGTTAAGGTAAGTTTGCAATTCTGACCAAATGATGCTGTATCTCAAGGCCTGGATTACCTCCCACTTCTTCCCCCCATCAGTCCTGCCGGACACCTCCCTGCTCTGAAATCCCGTGTCCTCTCAATTTCTCCATACTTCACTTGACACTGGTTATATTTCATCTTGCTTTCATAAGATATTTTTCATGTCAGCTCTTTTGTTTACTTATCAGATCCCCAGAAAGCAGGGCATTGTCAAAAATACAAATCTTCATAGACAGTTGAGAGCTTCTTTTGACATGCTCATTCAGATTGGCTCCAAGTCCAAGGCTTCTTCTTCTTGACAAGGTAAGTTGTCCAGCAATGACATGACCTCAAAATTCTCCCTGCACTGATACCCCACACAGCTTCACTAAAAAGCAGGAGCACGTGAGAGGGAGCAATAAAGTGAGCTCAACTAACAGAATTTCCCTCCTTCCCAGGGAGCTGTCTCTGTCCTCCTCTTCCTGTTCTTCACATTTAGCAGATTCATCCAACAAACATTTCTTAAACATCTACTTATGTGAGCCAAAGGAATGAAGAAACTCTTCTACAGCAGTCTTGACCTCAGATAAGTTCTAGGACATTACCTATTACTCATTAGTGAGTCAGGAGCAGACCAAGATGTATTCCAGACTCTTCTTCATCTCCATCCATTTGTTTTTTGTGCAAAAAAAAAAAGTATGAGATTAGGGGAAATCGGAGGGGAAGAGGGGCTACATGGGAGCTGCTTATGGTCTTTGCTCATTTTTTTCTATAAGCTTAAAACTACTAAAAATAAGAAGTCAAATTTAACAATTCAACAGATCTGTGCTTTGGTCATTTACCATGTCCCAAGTGCTGTGATACTATGCATGTTTAGACCCCAGATGCATTTTTTTTAAACTGAGCAAACACTTGTTGAGGATTTCCAATGTGTCAAGAATCATACTTAATACTAGGTGTGATGCAATTGCATGCAATGGGAAAGAGTCACTTCAGAGTCCAGGCAGAGACATGGGTGTCCTCAAAGAACAAGCTTATGAGTATTAGCAAGGTAGAAATGTGCAGCAAGGAAGAATTGACAGGGGAATAAACAGCATAGTCAGAGAAAAGACACAGCTAAAATAAGTAGATAGCATAAATTTTTGGGCAGGCAAGACTGACCAGATTCAAATCCTGGAACTATCACTTCCTTGCCAAATATATGTCTAAAAATTATGTGATGTTCTTTAGTTTTCTCTTGTATAAAATGGGATACTAATGCTTACCCCATAATGTTCTTAGAGATTTAAATAAATTGTATTAAAGAAAAAATATTCTGACACTGTTGAAATGATAAATAAAACTTTATTTAGGACTACTAGCTACAGTAGAGGAGTGAGATCTGGCTCAGCTCTGAACACAGCAAATACAGTGGAGGTTTACAATCATTTAGAGGAGTGAGTGGATCAGTGGATAGACTCTTTCTAGTAAAAAGGAGATAAACAGGGAGGCGGATTCTACCTGAACCAACTTAATAGAGCTCCTGCTGAAGGCAGGCCAACATGATAAGATACCAAGTGTAGGGGATGAGAAATTTATTTGATCAGATATTAATGGCCATCATACAGCAATTGTTGGAAGGGATTCTCATAAAACTGTCTTAGCAGGATTCTTGCTAAAACTGGGCTGTGCAGTCCTCTCAAGGACAGGGATAAGGTTGGGGCCTTGTCAAGAAGAATACTCAGAAGTGCCTAACTATACGTGGACAAGGAGAGAGGTTTTGTCAATTGATGCATATGGAGTACTTATTATGGATTTCTGGTTGTCCTGATCTGCTCAGGCTGCTCTAACAAAACACAGGATCCTGGAAAGCCTAAGCAGCAGGTATTTTATTTCTCACAGTTCGGAGAGATGAGCAGTCCAAGATCAAAGTGTCAGAATATTCAGTTCCTGGTGAGGGCCTGCTTCCTGGTTTGCAGACAGCTGTCTTGACACTGGGTGTTCCCATGGCCATCCTCTGTGAGCCCCATATCTCCCTGTCTTCCTCTTCTAAGAAAAGTACTAATCACTTTGTGGGAACATCACTCTCATGACCTCATCTCAACCTAATTATCTCCCCAAATTGCCACTTACTTATGGGGGTTAGGGTCTCAACATATGAATTTGGGGACACACACTTAGCACATAACACTGGCACATACTAGACACCCAAAACTGATGCCATTGAATCCCCATGCATTCCTTATATTTTCCCGTTATATTTTCAAGGTTTTGGAAAAGAGTAAAAACTATGTTGGTTTTAATATATAGGCACCTGGGTAGCTGAGTTGGTTAAGTATCCTACTCTCAATTTTGGCTCAGGTCATAATCTCTGGGTCATGAGGTTGAGCCCTGCATTGGAGTCTCTGCTCAGTGGGGAGTCTGCTTGAGATTCTCCCTCTCCCTCTGTCTCCCTCCTCCATCCTGCTCACACATTCTCTCTCAAATAAATAAAAAAAAAATCTTCAAATAAAATAAAATATAAAACAAATACTTTAAATATATTGTTACATTTTATTTAATTATTTATATATTTTAAAGATTTTATTTATTTATTTGACAGAGAGAGAGACAGTGAAAGAGGGAACACAAGCAGAGGGAGTGTAAGAGGGAGAAGCAGGCTTCCAGATGATCAGGGAGTCCGATGTGGGATTCAATTCCAGGACCCTGAGATCACGACCTGAGCCAAAAGGAGATGCTTAATGATTGAGCCACCCAGGCACCCCTATTTATTTATTTGAAAGAGAAAGAGAGAGTGGAGGGAGGGGAAAAAGGAGAGGAAGAGAGATAATCCCAAGTAGATTCTCCACTGAGCCAAAAACAAGAGTCAGATACTTAACCAACTGAGTCACCCAGGCACCTCTGCTGTTATTTTTTCTAACTTAGAAGAGATTAATTATTTTTTTGACATAGGTGAGTTTAATACAGAAAATTTTGCACCTGCTGTTTTTGCTTAGTTATAAACAAAATTTTTTGATGTTACACTAAACACTTTGTAAATGTATATGCAGAGTATGGAGTAAACTCATTAAACAACATTTTGGTCATTTTCTACTTTTCCCTAAAGTTATTATTTTCTTAGATGATAATGCCTGTTCTTTAATTAAGATTGTTTCCTTATAAAAGATTATGAGAACAAGAGATCAGAATCAAATCCCATCACTGGCCTGTCGGGAATGGTGGAGCCTTCACTATGAATAGTTGTAAGCCAAGGGGACACCTTCCTTGTCTCTCCATTGGGTCCATGGAAAGCAAGTGTTTTCTCTGGGTCTCATTTTGCTCATCTATAAATGGACAAAAACTTCCATTTTGCAACAATAGTACAAAGACTAAGTGATGTATCATATGAAAAAAAAATCTAGAAATGTATCCAAGGCAAGCAAATGACATAATATCCAATTTTACTACAATAGTCTAGATAAAACCTGAATAATATCTCTCAAAGTTTCCTAGGATTTCCTCCTTTTCATCCAGAAGTTCTTGGAGGAGTGTAGGCCATGATCAGAGTCCTTGGCAAGCAAGAGGCTTTTATGTCTTCTAGCTCATCAGCATTCACAGCTCAGAAGTAGGAGTTGTTTTTGTTTGTTTTGTTTTTGTTTTTGTTTTTTCTCCAATAAACAGGGAGAGGTCTGACAGTCGGAGCCCCTGTGGGGGGGGGGAGCTAGTCTTCTGTTACATCCCCCCCATCCCAGAGCAGAATAATTGAACACAAATGTAACAGACAGACTAGACCCTTTGGAGACTCCTATCACTTGGCACTGTCTCAGGGAAGGAGAGCAGCCACGTGCTCAGACTTACTCTCTCCCACCTCAGAAGACCAGGTGGATTAGTACCCAGCATGTATTAGAGAAGGGTATCCAGCAACTCAACAGAAACTAGTTATTCTGAAGAAGTATCCCTTGAGTACACATACTACTAATAATTTCCATATAATTTAATAGATTAAAAAACTTCCAGAAGCCAATATGGATGGATACCAAGTTTAAAAATCTTAGTGTTGATTTATGAAAATCATTTTTCAAATTTTACCTTATCCAGGATAAATACTAATTGCATTGATTTATAATTCAAATAATGTATCTATGATATGTTTATTTTATATGAGCATACATACATTCAAACATTGTTTTGGTTTGGAGCTTGCTTTGCTTTGGATCAGTTTCATTTCAAGAAGAAACAGAGGAATACAGGAGAGCAACTACTCTCTTGACAGACTTTTAGCAGAATCTACCCTGAAGTCCCAATTTTGCTAAGTCACTTTATCAATCTGGTTCCTACTCTTCTAAGGAGGAAGAGCATTCAGGACAGTATTGCAGCCCCACTTACCACCCACACTGTGGTCAGGACCAAATGTGAAAGTGCTTCAGAAAGATTAGAGTACTATTAAAATGGAAGAAACATTTGTCGTGATGATTTCATTTCTCTAGTTTCTGGGAAACGTAGTTCTTAATTCCAGAAAAATCTAATGTCAAATATTCAAAACAGAAGAGGTAAGTAAGCCAATAGTAAGATCATGAGCTCTTTGAGGGTATAGAAGTATGAGTTGCATTGTTGCACATTCAGAGAAGGACCATGCTTAGCCACCACATTTTACAGATTTCTGTTCTAATTTCCTCTGGAGTTTCAAGCTAGTACATAATGCTGGCTCTGAGATCCTTACAAGCTTCCACTGGTTCACTCATGCCAGGTCAGGCCAGTGTAGATTATTTGTCTAATATGTAATTCTTATAAAACCCTGTTTCATGCTACTCATTAAAGTTCTGCCTCCCTGATTAAAGGTGTGTGTGTGTGTGTGGCATGTTAGTGACCATACAGTACATCATTAGTTTGTGTTGTAGTGTTCCAAGATTAATTGTTTGGGTATAACATCCTGTGTTCCATGCAATATGTGTCCTTAATACTCACCACCAGACTTACCCATCCCTCTCCCCCTTCCCCTCTAAAATACTTAGCTTGTTTTTTGGAGTCTTCACTTTTCCTTTCCTTCTCCTAATGTCACCCATGTTATTCTTTATGTTCCACAAGAACGTGAAACCATATGATAATTGGCTTTCACTGCTTGACTTATTTCACTCAGTATAATTCTCTCCAGTCCCATCCATGTTAATGCAAAAGTTGGGTATTCATCCTTTCTCATGACTGAGTAATATATCATTGTATATATGGACCACATCTTCTTTATCCATTTGTCTGTTGAAGGCTATCTTGGCTCTTTCCATGGTTTGGCTAGTGTGGACATTGCTGCTATGAAAACTGGGGTACAAGCGACCTTCTTTTTACTACATCTGAATCTTTGGAATAAATATCCAGTAGTGCAATTGCCGGGTCATAGGGTAGCTCTATTTTTAATTTACTGAGGGATCTCCACACTGCTTTCCAAAATGGCTGCACCAACTTGCATTCCCACCAACAGTGTAAGAGGGTTCCCCTTTCTCCATATTCTCTCCAACATTTGCTGTCTCTTGCCTTGTTAATTTTTGCCATTCTAACTGGTGTAAGGTGGTATCTCAGTGTGATTTTGATTTGCATTTCCTTGATGGCTAATGATGATGAATATTTCTTAATGTGCATGTGTGTGCGTATGTGTGCACCAGCATTTGCTGCTTTCATTGCCTCATTCTGACTCAAAGAACAGCTCTTCAATATTTGACATAGTCAACACCTACCCAGCTGCATCTCCATGACCTTTCCTCACTGACCAAGCTATGAGAACATAATTGTGGCTGACCACAATGAACACATGCCTTAGAGCTTACAAGAAGTGCTCAGCTGTGGTTTTTCTGATCTGAATCAGAAGGTCAACTTTCAGGACCTACTTTTTCCTTGTGAAATGACCTAAACAAAACCCTGGGTCAGAACAAAGGAGGTCTAGTGAAAAATGGACAAGAACCTATAGTTTTAGCTCATATAGCTATAAAGATGATTCCCTCCTCCAGTGGACTGCGTGTGGAAGAAAATCAGTACTCAAGAGTTCTAAGAACAAGTGCCGATCTGACACTACCCTGAGACACATAATCCTTTCACCTTTCTGATCCTTAAGCTTTCTATCTTCTAAGTGTAGCTAAACATATTTAGTCCATGAGGCTGTGGAAATTATCACCTTTTATAAATAATAAAATTCTGTATAAATACATAAGGTATATTATAAATACAAGATGATATACATGCATATCAAGGTTCAAACAGAGAAAGAGAACTTTTGCGAACCTTCTGGAATCATAGTTTTATAGGAATTAGACCTTAGACAAATGATCTACACTAAACAGTCTTGACGTGAGTGAGTGAGTCAGAGGTTGTTGGGGAAGCTCTTGCTAGGACATCCAGTGCTGGATTGGGCTGTGAAGGAGGCTGGCACAGATGTCTGCACACAGACTTTAGTGCTTCGCAGATTCACCTCTGTGAATGTGCAGCAGAATATGTAGTAGTAGACAGGGTCACAGTGACAGCAGAATGGGAGATCAGCAAGCAGAACTGGTGATCAGTAGAATGGGCTTTGACTCCAACTCCTTATGTGCTAAAAATGCCTATGAAGGTGCTCTCAGTGGGCTATAAGTAATCTCGAGCAGTGGCCTCTCTAGCCACAGGACAAGCTCTCAATCCCTAACACAGCATTCACAGTCTCTCTGAGTTCTATAGATTTCAGTACTTTTTCAGCCTTATCTGCTAATGAGCCCCTGCTCACCTTACCACCTGCACACAATGAAGTATTTGCTGCTATCCAAATGCACTGTGAGTTTTCATCCCTGTGCCTTCCATTTGTCCATAAAGCATTTCACACTGTATCTACTTAGTGACCTACTTTACCTTTTTATTCCCTCAAATACAACAGTCTTGAAAAGTTAAGATGCATTTAGATCAGGAAATTTAGCTACTCCAGGGCAGGCAAAGGAGAGCTCTCCTCACACAACAGCTGATGTATTCACTGGTATTTGGGGCTTAGAGCCTCTCTCTAAGAATATAGGACTGAAGAATCCAAAGCTCATTATCTTGCACATTCAATGGATTTATGTAGAGATAGAGGAGGCTGGTAGGAGGAAAATTATCAGAACTCTGTTCACTTCCTTTTGAAGTTCAAAGTAATAAAAAAAAAAGTGATAGACTAGAGTGTCCCTGACCCAGGTCACAAGAAGAACAAGGAAGCCCTATAAGGAAGCCTTTCACCAATGAAAAGAGGCAGAGGGCAGACTATGAGGCTGGGTCAGCTGTGGGAGCTGGCTTTCTCTCCAATGTGCCTTTGGTATGAAAACCTTTCTAGATTGCAAGTCTGGCACTGCAAGTATTTATCTTGGGGGAAAAAGGTTAAATTATATAGATCTGAAATTTTATCTTATTGAAAGTGTACCTAAGGACATAAAAAGAATGGCTAAACAGGTCTCTGAGAGAAGAGATGTTTCCCTCAAAACTCAAGGAGCTGTCCTCTGGCCTGCAAGAGGCCGGGGCAGAAAGGAAGGCATCTGGGGTACAAGGCTGTCAACACCAGCTGCTAGATGGAGGCCCTTGCACCAAAAGGCAGAGGAGGGATTGTCCACAGGGCTAGTGGCTGCAAATATGAACATCAGAGAGTACGAGCCAGTTCTTCTTCTAATGGCAGCTTTCAGTAAGAAAGGGATCCTAACCACTCCAAAAAAATTTTAAGAGGAATCCTACGAATTTGAACATGTGAAAGGTTGAATTTCTGTTTGGGTAAATAGAACTTTAAGCCACTCTAATTTGGATATTTTATGGAGATGTAACTTTATTGTGCTATCCCATGAGAATGGGGCTTTGGTGATTGGGTTATACAACAGATAAAGAATATAAAATCATGAAGGAACAAAAAGAGGGAGAGGGAAATGAAATTAACATCTGAGTGCTATGCACAGGATGGAGCCTGTCTTGCTCTCAGCTTACCCCATTCCATTGCTCATTGGATCTTCATAACACCCTTGCAGGGAGGCATATTATCTATGTCTTACTAAAGAGCATGCCATTCAGAGAGGCCAGTCCAAGAAGATGCAAGTAGCAGTGCTAATGCTCCAGAAACCCAAACCATTGTGCTTGTAAGAGACATCTTCCCAGCCACTTGGATATCTGTCCAAATTAAAGACAGATAGGATGGATGGCTGGTTCAATTTGTAGAGCATGTGACTCTTGATTTCAGGGTTGTGAGTTCATGCCCCACATTGGGCACAGAGATTACTTTAAAAAAATTTTTTTAGGGGCGCCTTGGTAGCTCAGTTGGTTAAGCAACTGCCCTCGGCTCAGGTCATGATCCCGGAGACCCAGGTTCGAGTCCCACATTGGGCTCCCTGCTCGGCGGGAAGCCTGCTTCTCCCTCTCTCACTCCCCCCTGCTTGTGTTTCGTCTCTGGCTATGTTTCTCTCTGTCAAATAAATAAAATCTTTAAAAAAAAATTTTTAAGGCAGATGACCACAGAATATTCATTTAGTTTGTGACATTGGTAAACATATTTCTTCTAGGAGTATCATATTATCACCCAATATCATTCTGTTTGGATGTTAACAATCTTGCTTCCTTTTTTCCAGACCTTTCCAACCATAGTAGATTGCCAGAATTAGGAGAGAATGTGATCTTAGTCTGTTCATAATTACAGACTAAATGTCCCCTTTTTGATGTGAAGAAGTTCTCAACTAGAAAGTTCTTTTTTGTGACAATTACACCACATTGGTTTTCTAGGGAAAATGCTATATTTCTAGGGAATATGTGTACATATTCCCTAGGAAAAAAAATATATATATATATATTTCCAGGGAAATATTTCTAGGGAATATCTGCAATTATATCTGCGATTATATATAGTGTCCGCCCCCTAAATTCAGTTACACACATATATATACACACAGATATCTACCCATCTACCATCTATCTATATATCTATGTATACAACATAAAATTATATATTTGTAATAATACATAATTGACCCATCTGAAATTTTATGTATTTATATAACTATTATATATATGACAGGTTACATAATTATATAATTATACAATATATACTGTATGTACAGTTAATTGGCAAATTGGATAGTAAAGGATGGAAACCAAAATAACAGTTTAGGAAAGAGCATGTTTTGTGTTTCCAGATATTTTATCATTCACCTTATGTAGTGTTGTCTCATATTGTGTTCATGACATCCTTAGAAAATAGATATTGCTACCCACATTTTAAAGATGAAGAAAGAAGCTCAGACAAATTAATTTACTTTCTAAGTATGTGGCACAGGTAAGTAACAGAATCTATTATGAACTTAAATCTGAACACTTTTATTAACTAAAAGAAACCATGCACCTAATTTTAAAACTTGGTTAATAAACTGCCCACCTCCTGAAGGTAAGAAATGGTGTCTATTTGATAACATGTTCATATCCAATACTCAGAAAAACACCAATGTATTTGTTGATGAAGTGATTCGTGAGTAGAGGCTCCATTTCACCTATTGGCATTGTTCTAGAAACATCCCTAATGCTCTGTACTCTACGGATAAAATCTGGAATTGAATGCATATAACTAGTTCCTAAACTCAGCTTGGGTCTGCATGACCCAAAATGTGGGCAGTCCTCCCTCTAAAAGCTAAAACCGGAACATACTGCTCTGATAATATGCTGTGTTTGTATGAACTCTTGGACTTCAAAATACATTACTGTCAGGTAGCAGGTGTCAGTCTAAGCATGCAACAAATCTTTGGAATCCCAAATTTCTTCTAAAAAAATATCCAGAATGGCCCATCTGCAAATCTGTATGCAGACTGTTTTCTGATATAGCAAGGATGCAGATATGACCTTATCTCCTCTATTTAGTCTCATCCCTCCAATTTAGATACACAAACACACAGGCATGTACACACATGCACATGCACACAGCTCTGGGCCTTAAGAGAAATACAGAAGGTACAGGGTTGCTGGGTTATGTAAAAAATAATAATAATTTTTAAAAATTAAAATAAAATAGAAAAATAAAAATATAGAAAAAGTAGCAGCTGTATCCAGATTTATTTTAGTGCTTAAAGCCTGTTAGAAAAGTAAGAGAAGCAAGCATAAATGAATAACAGCTCTACAAGGCAATCACCGACTGCAAGATTAGGTAGAGATCATGTCAGATTTAAGATGAGTGAAGGGCGTATGAATGTTAGAGGATCCCAGAAGTGTAACAAGGCAGAGAAATATACTATACACCCAAGTCAAACCTCTTTGCCTTGCATAGTAGACAGTAACTTGAGTTGACTTACACAGAAATGGGAAGTGTATGAGAAGGATGGAAGGACACATGTCTACTGGGTGCTCTAGGAGGCAGATGCTGGGATGGAGTTGAAGTGCAGCAGTTTATTAGGGGATAAGGTCTGTGAAAGGAAAAAGGAATGGGAGAAGGATTTAGGAGGAAAAGCTTTCAGATGGAGAATGATCTGACTGTGTGACATGTGACAGTGAAGGGGGAGGAAATAAGAATGAACAGGGAGAGTTTCAGAATGACACAGATCTGAAAGTCTCAGCCAACTCAGTAGAGAATCTCAAGTCAGGATTTCCCCTTCGAGGAGTCCAGGGTTGAACAGAAATGGCCTGGCTCTAGTACATCCATGACACTCAGTCATTGGCTAAGCATGGCATGAACTGATCACAACCCCCTTATTGTGATTGGTCTTGGGCTGCAACTGATCCTCATCACTCCCACCCCACTGCCCATTCTAAACTCCCCATAGCACTTCAGATACCACATCAACAGATGTCAGTGGCTGTACTGGGAAGAGCTGTCCAGAGAATCAAAACCAACCTATTGGTTGGTAAAGATCTGGATCTTTAGAGGTCTTTGTGTGTGTGCGTGTTTGTCTCTCTGTGTGTCATATCATCTATCTATCTACCATCTATCTATCTATCATCATCTATCATCTATGAAAAGAGATTTCTTCGAAGAAATTGGTTGATACAACTCTCATTATCTTACATGTTTACAGGGCAGGGTGTGTAAGTCTGGACTCTTTAGGGCATGATGACAAATTGGAAACTTGGGCAGGAGTTGCTGTTGCAGTCTTGAGGCGAAATTTCTTCTTCCTCAGAGGAACCTCACTATTTTCTCTTAAGCCCTCCAGCTGTTGAAGGAGGCCCACCCTAGTATCAACAGTAGGCTTGCTTGCTTAAAGTGGGCTAGTTGTGAATGCTAACCATATCTATTCCATGCCTTTAATGCAACACCTACATCAATGTTTAAGTAACTGAATATAAAAGCTTAGCTAAGTTGTCATGTAAAATTAACCATCACAGTGGTTTACCTGCAAATGTGACCCAGAATCCACTTCCTAGATGCCTGAGCCCTGGAAACCACCCCCTTCTCTGACCAGGTTTGCTGGACCTGCACAGTCACAGCTGGTAGGGACTACCGAAAGACCACACATGGTTCACCTGATGTCTATACTCATCTCCCTACACCACTGTGCAGATTGCCATAAGAAGCACAACTGATAAGGATCAATTGCTTTGCCTAGATGGTAACTCCTCTTCTCTCATGCTGGTCCTGGACTAAGCATCTGGGCAGCAGCCATAGCATGTTGTTCAATGGGACCCTTGTTGTGTCTCCTAGAAGGAGTCCTCCCAACTCTTCTTGGGACAGGGCCTTTCAACATACTAAGTCCAGAGTTGCAAGGATAAGAAATACAAATTTTCCCATTCAGTCACTGAAAACAAAGGAAAGTGAGGCCATTCTTTCACTCTTTGATTCCCCAGCCTAGGTTTTCTTCCTATTGGGAATACAAAGCTACTATGAGTTCTCTGAGCTAGCATATACACTATAGTAGCTGAAGTAGGATTTACTCTCACTCAGTCATTCTCCAGTCTGTGCCTTTAACCACCATGCTGCAATAACTCTAAATAGACACATAAAAAATATATTGAATTATTTTCTTGGACTTTCATTTTCAAATTCTCAAATACAAAAATGCTTTAACACAACTGGTCCAACGGTTCTATTCCTAGTCCTATGTTAAGGGGGAAATATATAGGGAAAATGTCATGGTAATGTTCCAGCTCATCTGTCCCCAACATGAGAGGGGGTAATTCTCACAGAGGAGATGATAGTGGATTGTGGGTCAGGCAGCTTACCCAAAGCACACTGGCCACACCATTACATGTTAAGGTAAGGTGCTGCTTTAGGATGCTTTTATTGTCCTTCTAGCCGCCCTGGAGACATGCCACCTAGGCCTCCATTCAAGAGGGTACCTGGTGCAAGAAAGAGGGTTAGTGGCAGTTCCATTAGCAATACCTTTGGAATGGGCTGCAGTGTTTACCCTGAGGCCACACCTTCCTGGGGCTGCTCTAAGTCAATGGCTGTACTTCCCAAGGGTAATGGAGAATGGCCGTTCTGCCCAATGCAGGACTCTTTCTCTGGGGCTCCCAGTTCTTGATGGAGACTCTCTCAGAGCTGCAGTGACATCTGAGGCCTTGCAGGAGCCAGACCTACACTAACGTTGGCAGACTTTTTGCACCTACTCATGTGTATTCTTCCCATTATCCTTCACAGAAGACCTCCCTGACTCATTTCTTCTAACTTCTTAGTTATGAGCTTCTCAGAGGACTTCCCAGGGGACGGTCCTGACTAGTGTTGGGTGTAGGAAGGTTAAATAGTAATAACTCCTTGGTTTCAGAGATGGAGGAGGATCTTGACAAATGTGGGGATACTGAGAGGTGCCACCCAGGCCCACCTTTATTGATGTCTGAATGGCTGAGAGTGTTGCCAACATACAGTCTCCAGTTCTCAGTAACTTGATTTCATTTGATGGTCTTGGAAAAAACCTCTGAATTTTCTAGGCCTTATCATCTCTATCTGTAAAATGAGGGTCTTAGAAACCCTTCCAGTGTCAATTATTCTTATTCTATTATCCCTTTCTTCTCTATCAAATATATCAATCATCTATGAATTGATATTCAGTGAAACATCAATCAGATAGAGCTTGACAAACAAAAGGAAACTAATCCCCAATATCAGGTAACTACCACCCAAATCCTAATTTTATGAGATGTTCTCAAGTCAGCGATGAACCCAGAGACCAATTTTCCACACTTCCTTCATTAGTATCTATAGCCTAGTTATTACTGGTGCAATGTTTAGTCACACTGGAGCCCTATGAAAATCTTGGCTTTCCACAAAGACCCCGTGGTTAGGGTCCCTGGGATCTTCTTCCCAAATCCAGGAAGAATATGATGCATCACAGAAATATTTGTAACCACAAAAGGAAAGAGAGAGGAAAATTTTTACCAGCACATTCATTCCTTGTGGCAGATAATCTTTTCATTGGTTTCGGATTTTTTCACCCTAGATAAATAATTTTCTAATTGTGGGGTAGCTGGGAAAGTGTGGAATGAGATGGGGGTTGGGAGATGGATAGAATCAGTGCATAAAACTCTCACCCCTGGTTCAAGTCCACAAACTTAGTTATTTTGTTATTTTATTCTCTTTGTTTATTCTTTGGGTTCTTTGTGAAGAAAAGTCTTTTGGAAAAACGTTTCGGGGGTTAAAAATTTGAAAGCCCCTGCCCTGGAGAACATTGCCACAGACAGAATCCTCATGACAGACTCGTGTAGTAGTTATTAATATTATCCATTGTTACTAACAAACGTCTGCTAACCTCAGAGTCATGAGGAAGCTTGTTCACTAAGCAGGGAGTCAAAGGCAGAATTTCTGATCATAAATATACTTATTCTTTCCACTACATCTCAGAGATTTTGAAAGTTTATATTAGCAGAAAATTCTACACTTGTAGGATCTCATATTTGCCAACTTTATTTAATATTAATTCAACATATTTTAAATATATTCTTTCTCCAATAATAAAACTACCATTTTAATGCAATTGTTATATGTCAGGCACAATCTTCTGCTTATTTATAAACATAAATACAACATAAATGAGTTTATTTTTATTTAATCCACTACCAAAATATATTAAGTGCCATTATCAGTCCTTTTTTTACAGATGAAGAAACTGAAGCTTGAAAGGTTAAGACACTGATCTCAGGTCACATAGTTAAGTTAGAGACTGGTCCAGAAGTTGTTCCTAAGTAATTTAACTAGTCATTCCACTACTACATGTGGTATAGTTGAGTTTAGGGTCTGGGAATTCTGCGGTGACTAAGACATTGTCCCTGTACTTATCTAGCTCACCTGCAGGTACATGGCCTCTAAAATAAGGTTTAGTATGGAAGTAACTGCACTATCATAACAAACATTTGTCTGCAAATCAGTGAGTTTTGAAGTAAATGTTCATTTGGTATGAGTTTTACCTAAGATCAAAGTTCTTAAGGAACTACATAGGATGGTAGTATTTCTTACAATTTTAAGAAGATAATCCATACACCGGGGTACTTTGGTGGCTCAGATGGTTAAGCATCTGCCTTTGGCTCAGGTCATGATATCCAGGTTCTGGGATTGAGCCCTCATCATGCTCCCTACTCAGTGAAGAGTCTGCTTCTCCTTCTCTTTGACTCTCTTCCTGCACAGCTCTCTCTCTTGAATGAATGAATGAATAAATAAATAAAATCTTTTTAAAAAAGTAAGATAATCCATACCAGCTTCAGGAAATGTTATTAAGAAAATCTCAGAGAATATATCTGTGGTAAAGGCAAAGCATAAATCATGGGGGGGCATGGGGCAGAATAATATTATACTGGAAAACTAGCTCTCTCATTTGATGGGGACTACACACCAAAGCCTCTCTGAGAACTTAAGTGAAGGTAACTAAATATTGAAGGAAGGGATGAATTACCCTGCTAGGTCCATGTTTTATGAATGCACGCACATTGTCTACCAAATGTTCACAGTTGCTGAGAGCATAAAATCCAATTCTTATCTCTATTCCTCTGTTGTTAATGATGCACAAGACCAGAATCTGTTTAGCATAACTTTAGAGGATGACATATTTTCCACATTTCAACTTCCATGCTTGTTTTAAATAGTTCCCTGGTAGGACAGCAGTATGTGGGTTTTGCTTTAAAGCATACTCAATATAAAATTAAAATCATGATTTAAAAAAGAAAAACAAATTGGACAGATGTTGCAGATGGAAACTATTGGAGGTGAGTCATGGCCGAGCCGTTAGTGGTGGAATGTTTCTTATAGTTGGAACTGTCAAAATGGGCTTCCAGTGCACACGAGGTGAAATGCAACCCTCCAGAGTGAAATTTTCATCATCATAAAATCTAATCTCTCTAATTTTAGCCTTCAAAACCTGTGCTGCCTGATCATATAACACCAAGGTAGAAGCAAGAAGGAAGTAGCAGGTTAAATGTTCACTCGATTTGGTCTGGATGGTGTCTTCTCTTTTGCCTAATCAGCATCTGAACATTGATGAGAATATGGAGTCAAGATGAATTACTTGTTATTAGGAGAGGGTGGGCAAAGAGAGATGGCAACAAGAAGAGAGGTAAAGATAGGGACCAGCACTGAAGGTATATAGACCTTTGTGTGGTACTTTTCTGAGCCTTCGTTTTTATCTGTTTGGATCTGTAAATCTTGAGTATAATGATAATTATCTCCTGAAGTTATTATAAGGAAAAAGAAAACATGAAACATTTCTACCAAAATTGATTTATAAACTACAAAGCACCACACAATTATTGATCATGCTGTGTTCTTTATATTTTAAAAAAGTTCATATTTATTTATTTATTTATTTATTTATTTATTTATTGAGAGAGAGAGAAAGAATGCAGGGGAAGGGGAGGAAGAGGGGGAGAGAAAATCTCAAGCAGACTCCCTGATGAGTGTGGAACCCAATGTGGTACTCCATCTCACAGCCTTAACTGACTGAGCCACACAGACACCTCTATTTTGTTTTTGATTATAAGACGAAATAACCCACAAACTAATAAGCAAGTGGGGCAAATGGAAGGAAAATGATGAACTTTGTTTTGGGGAGCCTAGATTTTAGTCTGAATCTACTCCTCAGTGAAATACAGTGAGTCAATACATGTTAACTATCTAGAAATGTGACTGGCCATAATAATATCAACAAAGATTAGTGAGAGTTGGCAAGCCTTTTAACTTTTCTGAGGTTTTACTGCTTGTCTATAAAACATGAATCAGTGCATCTACTTCACAGGCTACTGAAGGAGGATTAAATATAGAGATATATAAGAATGGAAGTTATGAAATATTTACAAATTGGCTATTATTATTATTTCTATTGAAGTCTTCGTTTTTATACCAAAGTTGAAAGGAACATGTTACCCTCTATGTATCAGCAGAAAACTTAATGGTATAAAAATATACGATATTCAGGAACATGAAACAAATGCTTAGGTATTTAGCTTTTGCCTAATTTGGGGGTCATGAAAACGGTGTTGGAAAAGTTTGAAGCTTTTTTTAAAGGAATGAGCAGAGGCTCCATCAGCCTCTAGTAATTGTCAGATTAGAACTAGGAAGGCCTACCCTCGGATGCTACTGGTGATGATAAAAACAAATGTATTGTGTTTAAGATACTTGATATGATTTATTACTTAACACAACAGATTTCAGTAACAGGCAACTTGGGATTCAGAAGATCAGAAATTTGAAGTCTCTCGCCCATAACACTTCATGGTTTTGGTTCAATCATCTTGAACTGAAAACCAAGGAATGAGGGACAGCTTGTGGAGGGCATCTGGTGTGGGATGGCATGATGGTGTACAGGGCATGTTAGTGTCTGGTGTGGACTGGTGTGTTAACATCTGGTGTGGAATGGCATGTTTGTGTTTAACGTGGGGTGGGGTGGTGTAACAAGCCTTGATGTGGTGGAAACACTGACCAAGTTCAAATTCCTCCTGAGAATCTTATTTTGTGCTTGATCTAAGGAAACTTTTCTAGTTCCTGTTAAACTCCTTTTAAATTATTATAATTATTGCACCTTCCTCCCAGGACTGCTCTGAGGATTTAATGGGAGAATGAACGAAATACACACAGACCTGAATCTGCACATAGTAGGCACTTTGTAAATTTACTCTTCTTTAGACCTGTCTTAGACCTCATAGTTCTATGATAAATATATCAAAATAAGTGTTATAATCATGCTCACAAATTCCTAGATTTGAAAAGGCTTTATAATAAAATCTTGAAGGTCAATAAATCAAATTCTATTCATATATGAGTTAGTAAATGGACTTAGAAAGGTATGTGACTTGCGTAAGACAATACTTAATTTGTAGCTGAAACAGGACTAGCAGATTTAGTCTCTAGGATGCTACTTCACAAGCATTCCCCAAGCCCAGATTTGATCTATGTCTTGGTTGTTTGAATGGAGACATTCATCTGTGCCTTCTAGGGTTTAGATTCCAATAAGACAACACCAAGAACTACCCCTGGATCCATGCAAAGTACCAAGAGATAGCTGACAATTACACGCTCCTTAGCTACCTTTTCTTCTGCGTGTGTGAATGCAGCCATCTGTCTAGTAACTGAATAGGTTAATAGCATATGTCATGCAAGACACTTTGTTAAGTACTGTACAAAGAGGAAATTAAATTTCATCCCAAAACAGAAGAGATATGCAATTAGATATGGAGTAGGACAGAACACAGATTTCAACATCAGGAAAAATCTGAGTTCAAATCTCACTTTTGCTGCTTAGCTTGCACTCTGTTGGTCCAATTCCTAAACTACTCTACGCCTTTGTTTACTTTCCTTTATTATGTGAAAGAATTACACTTAGTATTTAGATGGGTCATGAACACTGAATGTTAGAGTGTAAAATGAAGAACTCAACCTTAAGTTCTCAATCACTCATTCCTTCAGTGGTGACTATCGTTAATAGCCATTATTTAGTATTAAGAGATGTAAAGCAAAGTGCTATGTGGCTAAACTTCTAAATTAGGTGTTGACAAACTTTTCCTGTAAAAGGCTAGATAGTAAACATTTTCAGCTCTGTAGGCTGTAAGGTCTGCCTCATGATGACTCATTTCTGTTGTTGCAGAGTGAAAGCAGCCATAGATCGTGTTTAAATGAATGGGTGTGGCTGTGCTATGATAAGTCTATAAATACAGGAGGCCAGTGCGGGCCATAGTTTTCCAATTCCTATTCTAAATGGACAATTATGGGAAGGGTGGATATAAGGAATGATTACTGGTTTAGTGAAACTGTAGTGTTCTGGAGAGAGATGACAACAGCAATGGAAGGAATGGCATAAACAGAGGCAGGAACTGGGAGAAGTTTGGAGCAAATCTGGTATTTACTTGAGCCCAGTGATCCCATCAGGAGTCCTCCAAGCAACCAGGCTGAGCTGGTCATATACGACATGCTCATTGAAAGGAAGCATGCAATACTGGGGCAAAAGACATTCTAGAACTCTCCTATCTCAATACCCTCACATCCTTGTTGAATGACAAATTTTGAGCAGAAAAGTGACATGATTGATAATGTGCTTTACTGTAGGAGAGGTGCAGGATAACTCCCTTAGGGCAGAATAAGCAAGTAAGAGATGTGGCATATTGAATGTGGGAAACAAAGCTGGTTGGAGAACTGAAAAAGACACTGAAAAGTGAACTGTGGGACTTCGGGCAAATTGCTGAACCTGTGTGAGAAATGGATTGGATCATCTTGGAGCTCCTTTAGATCCAGAGATCAATGATTTCATATTGAATTTGGTGTTATGAACACACTGTTGTTTTGGTTTTTGTAACCTAGCAGCTAGACTAAGTCCAATATTTTCATTGGTAAGAGTGGACAGTGAAATCATCTGTACTATTTGAAAACCCTTTATTTCTCTGCCTCCTTTTCACTATTCTCTTTTTCTTGGTTTGTTTCATTTGTGTGTGTATATGTGTGTGTGTCTTGTGGAACAAGCATATTTTATCTATAAGGTAGTGCATATGACTTGACTCCATTGCACTGTGTTTGAAGCCCTGGCACAACATTCTCAACAATTGTGCCTGAGTGGGTTTTTCAAAACACTGGTATTTTCATTTCCATCCCCAGAATTAAACAACATCAACAACAGACAAAGATTCTTACATAATGCCATCAGTATAAAGCCCATACTGTCTTATAAGGAATGCAAGTCTTTTTTTAATCTGATTCTTAAAAAAAATTTTTTTAACCTTTATATCCCACCTCACCCCACACCTCTATTTAGCCTAAGTATATTAACCATAGAGTTTTCAAAATGCTCCAAATTATTTTATGCTGCTGATCTTTCGCTTACATGTTTTTCTCTATGGGTTTGCCAAGAGGGCCCACAAAAAAAAAAAAAAAAAAAAAAAAAAAAAGTCCCTTTCCCATCTAGATTGTGAACAAGTACAGAAAAGAAATAAAGCAAAGAAAAATATAGAACCCAAGCATATTTATTAAAGATGGAGGCCAAGATGGAATACAGACCCTTAGATGGATAAGTCAAGTGGACTTGATGATATCAAACTCTGGATCTATAAGACCTATTCAGTCAAATTCAGACTAAAACAGGCCTCCCCTGCTTAGAACTCCTGCAATGTAGATGGCTTAGCTGAGCTGAGCATCCCTACTTATTCCTTCTAAATACCCCAGCCAGGTAGTCATTCCATCAACTCTTAAGCTAAAGAAGTAAAAGAAGGGCCCCAATTATGCTAATTAAGTTGTTCCCACAGGATAGAAATGTTAGAAGTGAGAAGGAAGTGTTCCTCACCAAAACCACTCCTAATGCGGTCTTACTTCATAATAAACAATTGTTATTTATCAAATTTTCACCCAGGCATCAACAAAGAATTCCCGAAGTAGGGGGTCCATTGAACTTGTATATCAAGACTTAGACAAGCACAGCCCGATAACATCCCATTGCTCCAACCTCTACCTCCCTAAAGACTCAGGTCCCTGAGATCCTGTTGCAGCTTTTTGTTTTTTTTGTTTGTTTGTTTTTTCTGCTCTGTACCATTTTTTTCATTCTGAGATTGCAATGAAACTTTAGGTTTTTTGTTTTTTTGTTTTCCCTTTAGGGCTCTCTTTTCCCAATTTGCATGAATCCCTATGATGCCACTAATCCAAGGATGGTGAGTATTAAATCTTCAGTGGAATAACAGAAAGATGGAAATGAGTGGAATTGGTTCACCCCAGTGGGATGCCATCAGTGTTCATTCTTCCTCCTGTTATCCAGATCCTTTGAGGGTTGTGGTTCCTGTATTTGTAGATTTTTTACAAACATAGTCTCTGCAATATGACTTTGCTGAAGGTAGAATAATTTTCTCCACTTCTCACCTTGAACCTGAACTGGCTTAGGCACTTACTTTAGCCAACAGATATTGTGAAGGTGGTGTCCTGCCAGGTCTGACCTGCCTAGGCTGTAAAAGGTTGCCTGCCCCTCTGCTTCTTTCCTTGGACCCCCACCACTGGCTTTGATCAAACCCCAATAATCCTCCTTTGGAGGAGAGACCAAGTAGGGCATAGTTGACTTGTTTCTCCCAGGCACATAGACAATACCTCTGTCCACCTCACTACCCCTGGCCCAGACCAGATGACCTCTCAAGCCAAAGTGAGAGCTGACAATTGTTTACTGCTTTAAGCAATTAACATTTGCAGTGGTTACTTATACAACAACGGATAATTTCCCCCCGTTTTAATTGAGATATAATTGACATATAACATTGTATATGTTTAAAGTGTAAAGCATAATAACTTGATATTGGTAGTTAGAAATGGCTTTGGGATTGGATGTCAGCAGAGATGGAAAAATGATGAGCTGCCTGTTGGTGGAAGGTGGAAAAAGCTGTATTTTGTTTTTGTTTTGTCTTTTGAAGCAGAGAGTGACTCCAAATCCACCCACATACCTGTTCTTTCTTTTTTTATACTTAAATTAATCTGAGTTGCCGTATGTTGCTTCAGACCAGAGAAACATAACAGAAACAGGCCAGAAAGAGGGAAGGAAGGTCAAAACAGAGGAAAGGAAAAAAAAATAATGAAGGATATTGAGCTCATAACTCTCTTCTAAAAAAAGATTCAGATTATCACATTTAAAAGAAAATGCATTTTCCAAACACCAGAGTATATATGCATCAACTAAAATGGCAGTGATCACTAGACTAAAAAAAAAAAAAAAAGAATCTGCCCCGATGTTATGATTATTCAGTTTATTGTCACATACACACACACACACAGGGAGTTGCAGATGGCTCACCCATCTGGTCAGAGGGCACCAGAAAAGTCATGAACAAGTGCATATTTGAAGTTTTTGATTTATGTAGCAAGTTTTCTGCAAACAATTCACTGCTGCTGATTAAATCATTGCAAGCAGATTAGGTTCAATTGGTGAAAGGGGTAATAAAGTGAAATCTATTTCTGCTTCCCAAAGCATTTATGCCATATGGATTTTATACCAAGGCATTCTCCAGATAAACAAACTCCAAATGCAGTGGTCAAGAATAAACTCTGAATCTCTGCAAGATCACTGAATATTTGTTTTCTTTTTCTTCTTTAGTGCCCAAAACAAAAAGTTTGTAGATTCTTTGTACACACCAAATAATTTTCAAATAGTTTGTGTAATGAATCAGATAATAGGCAGTTTACCAGTTTGGCCTCCTTTTAATTATGAGTTCACTTAACAAATATTTATTCCCCAACTATACTCCAGTGATATTGCTATACTTCAAAACTCCTGTACTTTTATTGGGCCATTATTGTATAAAAATAATTATAATGAATTATAAAATAAAAATAAATATAAAAAAATAATGAAGGATATTGAGCTCATAACTCTCTTCTAAAAAAAGAGATTGCCTTTTTTTAGGCAATAGCAATAAATAATTGCTATTTATTTTGGCTTAAGAGAATCATGGACCTTTCTAAGGTGTACTAGATATCGCTATGGCAGTGATGGTCAGCATGGGATCCATTTGTAGGCCGTCTGTGTTCATGTTCCAGTTTGCCACTCACTAGCTATGTTAACATTAGGCAAATTACTCATCTGTACCTGAGTTCATTCTCCTGTGAAAGGGGATAGCAATAGTATTGTCTCATCATACCTTGTAAAGATTAAACAAGCCACATGTAAAGTGCTTAGACCATTACTTGGCATATATTAACTATTTAATAAATGTTGGCTGTTGTCATTAGCTATCCTTATCCTCCTCCACCTCCTCCTCCTATCATCATCACAGCCCTAGATTATCTAATATTTTGCCTATTTTATGAGCATTTACAACATCTCATTTATTTCTGTGATCAGTCCTATAATAAATATCTTTACGTTATAAAATTGAAACCAAGACTCAAGTGGCTAAAATAATTTTCCCAAGGTCATTTTAGCAAGGAAAAGCTCAGGATCAAGCCCAATCCTGTTGGATGTCAAGTCCGTACCCATTCTCTACACCTTGCCCCACTCACTGGTTTCTAAGTGTGTCTGCCCAATAATTTCCTCTTACCCTCCATTACCTCACACCGTTATGCTCTGTCTGAAGTAACCGCTGTGCTCGGCACTGGTGTGATGTGTCTCCTTCCAAGAAGTTGGCTCTGGCATAATTCCCAGCCTTGCTGTTGTTGTTGGGGAAGAAGTTCAATGCAATGACTAACCATTTGGGAATCGTTGGACTGCCAAGATTAATGTACAGCTCCAATGCTTATAACCACATTAACTTGGATTATCATACCAAAATTTCATTATCAGTAAAACAATGCCTACCTCATATGTTGTGGTGGGATTAAATAAAATAACCAGAGATGAGCACAGTGCTTCGTGTGTAATAAGACTTGAATAAATGTTAGCATTGAGTCTGATAAGTGGGACCCTCTCTTCATCAGAAGAATTCTCCAGGACAGGAGTTAGATCAAAAATAAATATGAGGCCTTAGCTGCTATAAAATTATTCAATTGAGAATGTCCATCACTCACTTCAAAGGAGTCAGATATGAGTAGAAAAATAAATGAAAAGGGCTTCCTTTTAGAGGAATATCTGAGGGCTATGGTCTCTTCCAAAACCCACATGGAAGAGGAAACTCCTTGCTCCTACCTCAAACCAAGTGAAAGGGACTTTAGAGGAACACCAGGTTCATTTGTGTGTATGGGGTTTGAGAGACTTGCAAACTTCATGTAGGAGAGCTGTGGCCAGGGCTATCTATCTCAGATATCTGGGCATAGGAAAGACATGGAGTCTCACCTATAGGCAAGTAGTGTTTACCAACGGATCAGATGTGACCTCAAAGTTGGAAGCCAGCCCAGAGTCTACATAAGGAAGATTTGGAGAAACAGGACAAGTTGAAAGTGGCAGACTAGAGACACAGTAGCATCGGTGTTAAGGGAGCTGTGGATACCTTTGAAATATGTCCTCAAAAGGGGATCCCTTGAGAGATGAACAGAGAGTACCTATGCATGTGGAGCAGGAACCAACTCCTAATCACGTGTCTGCCCACTATTGTGGCCACATTACCTTGGTTCCTTATTCCCTAAATTCCCTCTATGCTATGCCTATCATGGAGGGTTCAGATATCTAGACTGTAGGGAGCAGGAGGAGGTGGAAGAGTGTAATGCAAAAACAGAGAAGACACTCATTGCCCATATACTACCCCAGACTTCCAAGCTTGGAGTTGTCCGGATTCACTACAAGGGAGGAGATACATATTTGAATAAGGCTTGAGGTTTTTTGATTGCACCTTTCTTAAAAGTTCTTAAATTACTTAAAAGTTCTCTAATTTGACTTAACAGACGCCCAGAATATTTGGGGACACTTTAGTCTTGGTCCAGGGTCAGAGAATCATAGGTCCATGTGAGAAGAAAGACTCCCCTCCTCACAGATGAAGGATTCAAAGAATTTCAAACTGCTGGTGTCTTCAGCACCTTTCACAGAAGAAGTAGAGTGAGTTCTTTCAATGACAGGATAAGGACTATGGCAAACTAGGCCTCTTACCTTACTGTTTCCCATCTTCTTTTGGCAGCAGGTTTTCCGAGGTCAGGCCTTTGCCCTTCCAGGCAATGAGTCTTCTTCAGGCAAGACCCCATCCCGAGCCAGCAGAGCTGTGACGGTAGGGGACATCTGTTTAAACTGGGAGGTCATGTCTCTGGTGCATTTTACTCTTTCTTTGATCTCTTTGATCTCTATGATCAGGCTTTCTGCAACATGAAGAACCAAAATTGGTCTCCATATGTTTCCCTCTCTCATTTCTTAAATTGTTCCAAGCTCAGACGGGGAAAAGATGTGTAATGTTTTGAGTGTCCAGGATATACCAACAAGCCACAGTGAGCTTAAGGGAAGAAGTGATAAATGCTAAATGTTCTCTGAGTGTAACCAGCCCTGTCCAGAGCTGTTGAGGAAATTGCTCCATTTGCCACTATGACAGTTACCAGTTGTATTCATACTTACAACATCCTAAATATGTCCTCTCCCTTTTCCATACATTTGTACCCATGAAGGGTGTTTTCTGCCTTTATCCCATGTCCTCTTCTTGACTCAATTCAAAAGCTGTTTTCTCTGCAAAGCTTTTCTTAACTCACTTCATGCTGTGTCCTTCACCCAAATAAGGCAAAAGTTCTTTACTCTTACCCAGCAGAGTTGGCTGAAATGGTTCTCACAGCACTAACCATGTTTGACCTGGAATAGATGTAATTCTCCTACTTAACACAATTTTTTTGATGACTGGCTCAACCTGATCCTTTCTCACCTGTGTATTCCCACAACACTGCTCCCACAAATGATGGGCACCCAATGCTTGCTGAAATTAATTGAAATGACACTGGCTATGTATTAAAATAGGACTTAGCAGTGCTGTGCAGGAGATGCAAAGCTTTTGAGTTCACACAGATCTTGTTTAAATTATGGACTTTTCTGTAACACCTGGGTGGTGCAGTCAGCTGAGCATATGACTTTTGGTTTCAGCTCAGATCATGATCTCAGGGTCCTAAGATCAAGCCCCACACTGGGCTCTGTGTTCAGCACAGTCTCTCTCCCACTCCCTCTGTACCTCCCTCCACTAAAATAAATAAATAAATACTTTTTAAAAATTAAAAAATAAATTCTGGACTTTTCTCTATTTCCTTATTTTTCTTTCGTGGCACTATTAACCCTTTGGGTCTCAGTTTACACCACAGATATAGAGCAATTTAAGTGCTTTGTGCCTAATATCTAGAGCTATATCTGGCCTTAACACTCAATAAAAGCCTATTTCCATTTCCATTTTGATTGGGAAAAATATAACAGAAATACATGGTCATTATCTTACCAGTTCTTTTATGAAGATGTTACCCGAAAGGGCATTTAAATCTATTGCTCTTTGCATCTTCAACTACCAAAGAGATCTTTTAAGGAAGATGAGAATATGAACATCTCTGTAATAACTTTTCTTCCTAAGGTGAGCTAACCCACTGCCAAAAGGAGAAACTATGCAGAAAGCTTGGTAGTACTAGTTAGCGAGCCCAGACTATAGTCAAACAGATCCTCTGGAATCCCAGCTAAGCTTGACTGTTGTCTTTCTGAAATTAGAAGAGTGAACATCTTGATATCAACCTACTTCATGGGATCTTATGAGAATGCAAGTATATAATATGTAAAACATGTTCAAGGGGCGCCTGGGTGGCTCAGTCATTAAGCATCTGCCTTCGGCTCAGGTCATGATCCCGGAGTCCCAGAATCCAGCCCCGCATCGGGCTCCCTGCTCCACGGGAAGCCTGCTTTTCCCTCTCTCACTCCCCTGCTTGTGTTCCCTCTCTGGATGTGTTTCTCTCTGTCAAATAAATAAATAAAATCTTTAATTAATAAATAAATAATACCCTCAAACTACTAGAACTCATACAACAATTCGGTAATGTGGCGAGGATGCAAAATCAATGCACAGAAATCAGTTGCGTTCTTATACACTAACAATGAAAATATAGAAAGGGAAATCAGATAATCGATTCCGTTTACTATAGCACCAAAAACCATAAGATACTTAGCAATAAACCTAACCAAAGAAGTCAAGGATATGTACTCAAGGAACTACAGAACACTCATGAAAGAAATTGAAGAAGACACAAAAAGATAGAAGAGCATTCCATGCTCATGGATCGGAAGAATAAACATTGTCAAAATGTCTATACTGCCCAGAGCAATCTACACTTTCAATGCCATTCCGATCAAAATAAATAATAAATAAAACATGTTTAGACTTTTCACATTTGTCTGTCATTGCCATGACTGTCAGTATGATAACATGGATACCTCAGTTCATCTCAATGAGTCAGGCCAAGGCTCTCTGGTGATTCCATCTTCACCTTTACTTGTTATGCTTCTGTAATAGTTTCATAATTTTTATCATGCTTTTATTTCCTATCTATTAAATATAAGTGGTTATTTAAATGTGGCAATTAAATGGCATGTCTCCTCAACAGATAACTTGGGTCCTTTTACTCTCCCAATTAAAGAAAAAGACACACATTACTAACTCTCCATATGATCTGGGACAAATCAGGTTACTCTGTGTCCTTGTCTTCCTCATGCATGAGCTGATACAGCTTAGGAAGCCGAAATAATACATGGAGTTATAAACTTCAACATAAAAATAAAGCTGAACACGACTATTAGGTGTATTTAGTTGGGGACAGGAGAATCCTGTAGTTTTAGAGTTTGGACTCTCCAGTCAAATCCTGAATGTATCTGCGGTCTCAGAATCTATTGTGTTTCCTGCACACTAGGCAGAAGAATAGTAGTTACCTCACAGAATGGTGAAGAGGTCTAAAAAAAAAATTAATGTGCCAGGAAGTACCGGTTAAATACAGAGATGTTATAAAATGTTAACATATGTTACAATCATCCCACCTTGTCTTCTTTATTTTTTAAAAGACTTTATTTATTTATTTGACAGGGAGAGAGATCACAAATAGGCAGAGAGGCAGGCAGAGAGAGAGGAGGAAGCAGGCTCCCTGCTGAGCAGAGAGCCCGATGTGGGCCTCGATCCCAGGCCCCTGAGATCATGACCTGAGCTGAAGGCAGAGGCTTTAACCCACTCAGCCACCCAGGCACCCTTCCACCCTGTCTTCTATGGGAAAATTAGATAAGGAATATAGAAGTGGTAGAAAGGAAATCTGGGAATGAAGCCTGGATTGATTATAATCCCAACTCCACCACTAAGTAAGTTAGTTCACCTTGCAGGTGAAATAAACACTTCTCTAACAAGCAATAAGTAAATAAATAAATAAAAATAAATAAACAAACATACAATTACAAGAAGAATATGCTATTGATAACCATCCCTTAAAATTCTAAAGCTGCGTAATTTCTATGTACCTGCTACCCATTCTAAGTAAAGTGAAATTGCATTCTTTTCTGGCAATAAATTCCACCATCAGTAATGAAATAGAGCAGTGCAGCATGGTAGGAAAGATGGAAACAACCACAACCAGAGAACTCTGGTTTGACTCTTGGTTCTTCAGCATGTTAATAGGAGAAGTTATTTAATTGTCATGACCTCAGCTGTCTTATTTGTAAAATGGGACTATTGTGATAGGAGAAAGCTACATGAGATAGTAACATTGTAGTTCATGGGTGCTGCCTTTCTACAAGCAACCAGTAAGCATATGGCAAATGAAATCCTGAGCCCCCTTAGTCCTGCTTGGTTGGAGACACTGGGAGTTAAGGAGCTAATAAAGATCTCTTGGCATCGAGGTTAAAGTCAAGCCCTTTGTGTTCATCATGGATCATGGACACAGAGTTAATGGCTAAGATGGAAAAGATCCTTGTTTCAACAGTGTAGAAACACAGATACATTTTTGCATCTGTATTGTCAGGAAATGAGTGAAGAAAAAGCAGTGGAAAGAAAAGATTAATTTTCACCAGAGATTATTTTTCTTCTACACACAAGAAGCCTGCTTTGTGGAGGTTGTCCTCAGATGAAAAAAAAATTATGATACTCTTCTGAAGGGGACTTACACCTTGTCTTGTCCTTCTTTTCAGCCTCAGAACATAAAGACTGAGAAGGGAAGCCATTTGAATGACTCATTGTGAACACTTCCCAACCTCCTTGAAGCTTCAGACTCAGAGCACTGGTGTTCATTTCCCATTTCTTCTCTTCAATACTAGATAAGCCTCACGTGGAACCCCCATCCTCTCTGTCTCCCACATATCTCAGAGCCAATGGACCGAGATCCTCAAAAGGAGAGTAAGGATCCAGGGCATACACAAGAATCCAAAGATAAATTAGGAGGTGCTTGATTTGCATTTATTTCTAGGTCATCTCATATTTACTTTAAAATTTGTAGTGTAAATAATATATTAGCACAGTAGGACATCTATATAATTTATAAGTGAGGTTATATATTGCAGTTGTGTTTTAATTACTATAGTATGCAGAAACAAATAACACAGAAGCTACTAAAAATGTACAATCAAAACAACAACAACATGCTGTGTCCTTAGACAGTAGGATTTTTTAAAAATTTGTTTTATTTTTTCAGTGTTCCAAGATTCATTGTTTATGCACCACACCCAGTGTTCCATGCAATACGTGCACTCAGTACCCACCACCAGGCTCTTCCATCCCTTTACCCTCTTCCCTCCAAGACCCTCAATTTATTTCTGAGTCCAAAGTCTCTCATGTTTTGTTTCTCTCCCAAATTACCCTATTTCTCATTTCCTTTCCTTCTTCTACTGTCCTCTATATTACCCCTTATGCACCACAAATAAGTGAAATCATGTGATGCTTGACTTTCTCTACTTGGCTTCATTCAGCATAATCTCTTCAATCCAGTCCATGTTGCTACAAAAGTTGGATATTCATCCTTTCTGATAGAGGTGTAGTATTCCATTGTATATATGTACCCCATCTTCTTTTTCCATTCATCTGTTGAAGGGCACCTTGGCTCTTTCCACAGTTTCCACAGTTTGGCAATTTTGGCCATTGCTACAATGAACATTGGGGTACATATGGCCCTTCTTTTCACTACATCTGTATATTTGGGGTAAATACCCAGTAGTGCAATTGCAGGATCATAGGATAGCTCTATTTTTAATTTTTTAAGGAACCTCCGCACTGTTTTCCAAAGTGACTGCACCAACTTGCATTCCAACCAACAGTGTAAGAGAATTCCCCTTCTCTGTAGCCTCTCCAACACTTGTTGTTTCCTGTCTCATTAATTTTGGCCATTCTGATGGGTGTAAGGTTGTATCTCAGTGTGGTTTTGATTTGAATAAGTAGGAAAAAATATCCAGTGGAAAAAAGAGTCTCTTTAATAAATGGTGCTGGGGAAACTGGACAGCTACGTATAGAAGAATGAAACTAGACCATTCTCTTACATCACACACAAAGTCAAACTTGAAATGGATGAAAGACCTCAATGTGAGGCAAGAATCCATCAAAATCCTGGAAGAGAACATAGGCAGTAACCTCTTTGACATTGGCCACAGCAACTTCTTACAAGACACGTCTCCAAAGGCAAAGGAGACAAAAGCGAAAATAAACTTTTGGGACTTCATCAAAATAAAAAGCTTCTGTACAGCAAAGGAAACAGTCAGCAAAACAAAGAGACAACCCATGGAATGAGAGAGGATATTTGCAAATGACACTACAAAGGGCTGATATCCAGGATCTATAAAGAACTACTCAAACTCAACATCCAAAAAGAAGATGAACACATCAAAAAATGGGCAAGAGACACGAAGAGACACTTCTCCATAGAAGACATACAAATGGCTAACAGACAGTAGGCTTTTTAAAAGTCAAGACAAAGGCATTCATCTTTGAATCCCAAGTTTCTGGTGCAATGTCTGACCAGCTGGAAAAGATGGAGAGATAAACAAAAGATATGCATATATTTGTTGGATATGTACTGTTAGGTAATGTTCTATTCCACACCCTAAAGATTCAGAGACACATAATCTTATGAAGCAGATAATTATGGAACCAACAAACCAGAAGGCACTGAGGTGAGGGCTTCATGTGAATTGTAATTATAATTATAACTATGTAGATACAAACAGGAAATCATTAATTTATCAAATTCAGGAGCAAGATTAGGCTAGCTTCACACAAGAGTAGAGATCTGAACACAGCCGTAAAGAGTAAGTAGAAATTTTTTTAAGTCTTTGAAGAAAATAAGGAAGAATGGATCAGTAGAATTTATTTTCTGTAAGCTCTGGTAATTTGCACAGGAGAGGACATACTGGGAAGTCTGTATAAATCAAATTACCATTTCTAAACATGTATTGGTTAGGATCACTTCAGCTATGACTAATAAAGACTGAATCTAAATTGACTAAGAAATAAAAATAGGGGCACCTGGGTGGCTCAGTTGTTTAAGTGTCTGCCTTCAGCTCAGGTCATGATCCCGGAGACCCGGGATCGAGTCCCACATCGGGCTCCCTGCTCGGCAGGAAGCCTGCTTCTCCCTCTCTCACTCCCCTGCTTGTGTTCCCTCTCTGGCTGTGTTTCTCTGTGTCAAATAAATAAAATCTTTAAAAAAAAGAAATAAAAATAATTTTTAACTTACAATATTTAGAACCCTAAAAATGGGATGGTTTCAGGAATAATTTGATTCAAATGTTTACCATGTTATCAAGATTACAGCTTCATTTTACTTAGCAACTCTGAATTTTTTATCTTTTTATGGGTTTCTCCTCAGGCTGGATTCCTACCCAAATGGGCTATGGCAATTTCAGTTTGCATATTCATAACCTACAACCCTCAGAGACAGAGCTGGCTCCTGTGTTCCAGAAGCATAAGTAAGAGTTCCAACGCTAACCCTAATCATGCTAGCTAAGGTCACAACTCTAGACCTGAATCGAATGTCAGCCAAATACAAGCATACAAGCCAGACAGGTATGCAGAAAAGAAAGAAGAAGAAGAAGAAGAAGAAGAAGAAGAAGAAGAAGAAGAAGAAGAAGAAGAAGAAGAAGAAGAAGGGAGGAGGAGGAGGAGGAGGAGGAGGAGGAGGAAAAGGAAGGAAGGAGGAGGAGGAGGATAGCGAAAAAGAGAAAATTCAAGGTTCCAGGCCAACAAACAGATGTGTACAATATACAGTCAACCCCATTCAGTGTTTGGTGATGCATACATGCATTGATGTTGCACATTATGAAGGCAAATTAACCTGATTTTTAAAAAAATCTTCTTCTGAAAGTGTTCACACAGTTGTCTCTATTTCATTCTGTTTTGCCTCAAACCCTGAGATGAAATATGGCCAGTGGAGCAACACTGGGTATCATTTATCAGTTTGGTGAGGAAGAACTGAACTTCCTTTGTGTTTGCTTGTTTTCTTCCCATTCTTTTTTTTTTTAATTTTTTAGAAACTTAAAACTTAAGTAATGAAATCACAGTGAAAGCCACTGTTTTATTCTCTACCTTTTGTGTCTGATTACAATACTGTTATCTTTCCCTCTGAGAAATAGATATTTGCTTTATCTTATATAAAACTAACCTAAGTTCCTAGACAAACTGCAAGAATATAATAACCATGTTGTTAGAGATTGGCTTAAAAGACAATAGTACTTTATGAAGCAATGAAAACTGGCTCCAGAAAGGAATGCAGTTAGAGCATCATTGTCCATAGTGGGAGCGAAGCCTGTTCTGTGGTCTGTTCTTCCTCTGAAGCCACTTCTCCCCCTTGCACATGAGTACGGGCATCACAGAAGAATCTCAGTTTCCATTGAAAACTCATTTTGTCTGTCAAACCACCAGCTTTCTCCTTCATTCTCCTCTATTCTTAACCCAAGGTTGCTTGACATTCAATAAATATTAAATGTGGCAATAATAATGATGATAATGACCGTGTAAATAAATAAAAAGAAATAATCCTTTTTAAGCCTTTCCAGATTGTCTGCACTTACGATTTCAGAACAATACAAAAGACATCTCTTGGGGTCACATGAAATGTCTTTTGGCTTTCTCCTATGTGATTAAGTCATACTCAATTTCCTAAAGTCAAAGGATAAAGCTCTAAGAGAATAAGATCATGCTAATAGTATTCAAAAATAGTATTGGGTGCCTGGGTGGCTCAGTTGGTTAAGCAACTGCCTTCAGCTCAGGTCATGATCCTGGAGTCCTGGGATTGAGTGTCGCATCAGGGTCCCTGCTCTGGGAAGCCTGCTTCTCCATCTCTTACTCCCCCTGCTTGTGTTCCCTCTCTAGCTGTGTTTCTCTCTATCAAATAAATAAATAAAATCTTTTTAAAAAGGAAATAGTATTTGTGTAGGTATAAGCACCATATCTGGCATCTGTAACTTCCAGGTAGAATTGAGTCTTCTCTCTTGTATAAACCTTCATGAAAATCATGTTAAACTCGTGGACATGACTAGCTTGAGCATGTCTCACTGGTACACCTCTCATCACTTGTACACAGCTTATCACTTGTACACCTCCCACTCCAGAGCCAGACACACAGTAGCTGCTCACTAAACGTTTGTTAGTACATAAATGAGTTTTTAAATTTACCTTATCAATTATGGACCATCTACACATGTACTCCTTGTTGGAGAGACCAGGCCAAATGAACACTACCCTGTTTTAAGCACAATTTAAGGCAGGAATTACAAATTACTTCCATCTTGCATGCAAGCCCTGGGTTTAAGAGTAGTATGGGCCTGGGGCGCCTGAGTGGCTCAGTTGTTAAGCATCTGCCTTCAGTTCAGGTTATGATCCTGAAGTCCTGTGTTCAAGCCCCACATCGGGCTCCCTGCTAGGCGAGAAGCCTGCTTCTCCCTCTCTCACACCCCCTGCTTGTGTTCCTTCTTTCACTGTATTTCTCTCTGTCAAATAAATAAATAAAATCTTTAAAACAAAAAAAAAAGAGTAGTAGGGGCCTGCTGGAATGATCAGTAGTGATGTCTGCCACGGACATAGGATAGAGGAACGGCAGCCCTGTGCCATGGAGCTGTATGCCTTACAGATTTACAGACATTCCTACCCATAGCCTAGGGATTGGCTTTGCAGAGAAAAGGACAAAATATCCCAATGCTGTATCTGAGGATGCCATAAAGGCTTAACAGTGACTCAATTAACAGTAACTATGCAAAGTGCATCTGTTGAGAATTTTCTTACTATTACTTTAAAACAAATTGGCAAAGTCTTTCTGCAAATGGTCAAGACACACATAAAAACACGTGGCCCAGGGTTATTTGAGAATTTTCAAAATCTGTCCACAAATACAGCCCCAATCAGCCAGTACTTGGGAGTCCCACTGGACAAAGCAAACAATGGACTCTTGGCACATAAGACAGACTCCAAATATTAGCTCAGAATACTCCCAACCTCACTCCTTCACCTACTAGGATATTTCCTCTTGTAGGTACATTCTCAGACCTGGGGACTCTGTAGTTATCTTCCATTTGCCCATCAGACTCCTGCATCTCTGTCTTGGAGGCTGACCTGGGATAATACAAAGTGCCTCCTGTGCACTCTGGCCTCTGACTGAGTTCAGCCAAAGAGGGAGACCTGGAAGGAGAGTGAAGGGAAGTGAGCATTTCTGCCACTGACTCTTTTTCTCAATGAGGTCCCTTCAGAGTATCTGTGTCCTCTGCTAGGCCCCCTTGATGCAGCCTACTCTATACAGAGACTCTCTTGGCCTCCCAGATTCCAGAGAGCTTTCGCTCTGCTTGTCCATTGGACCTGGGAAGGTAATAGTGTCCCCGATGTTAGCTTGGTCTTTGCACTATCCTTTGTAGGCTCCCATGCTCATACCCACCTTAAATTAAATGTAAGCCTCACTTGAATTTGCTGAATTTTTATTTGCCATCTTGTGTTTTGGGGCTTTGACAGCTGGGATGCATCTCCTGGCAAGCCCTTGCCTCCCCCCATCCAGTGGTGATGGTAAACATCAGTCCCCCATTGGGCCCTCAGCTTTCTCCCATCCCACTATCTTCACTGAGGAGCCTATTATTGTCCACTGCAGGATCCCACAGTACATGCTAGCTGCTTATATTGTATATGGTCACAACTACTATTATGTCTTTGTGAAATGAGGCCCTCCCAGATGAGAGGAGAATATTTAAGCAAAATGCTTAAGAATAAAAAAAAATGCAAGGTGCCTAGGTGGCTCAGAGGGTTAAAGCCTCTGCCTTCGGCTCGGGTCATGATCTCAGGGTCCTGGGATCAAGTCCCACATTGGGCTCTCTGCACAACAGGGAGCCTGCTTCCCCCTCTTTCTCTCCCTGTCTCTCTGCCTATTTGTGATCTCTCTGTCAAATTAATTAATTAATTAATTAATTAATAAAATAGAAAAGAATGAAAAAATGTAAAAACCTGTTTTTTGTTGTCATAATACTGGCATTTTCTATTTCAAAAGAGAGATTAAAAAATATATTGTCAATTAGAAAACTAACTTTCTAAGGCTGGCAGGAAATGAGTTCTTATTTATTTTTTACAGTACTTATTTTTTTAACATTTTTAAGCATTTATTATTTATTTCACATTAACTTACTTTTTGAAAACTTTAACATTTATCTTGACATTTAATGACTTTTAACATCTTTTTAAATGTTTGGTATTCATTTAACATTTTTAATGCTTATTGACATTTTCTTAACATTTATTGTTAACATTGTTTTTTTATTTATTTATTTTTATTGTCACTTAAATTTTTTTCCAGTGTCCCAAGATTCATTCCCCATTCCCCACACCCAGTGCTCCATGCTTTAGGCGTCCCCAGTACCCATCACCAGGCTCTCCCATCCCTCCACCCCCCTCCCTCCAAGTCCCTCAGTTTGTTTTTGTGTCCAAAGTCTCTGTTGTTTCATTTCTCTCCCTGGATTACCCTACATCCCATTTACTTTCCTTCTCCCACTGTCCTCCAGGTTACCCCTCATGCACCACAAGTAAGTGAAACCATGTGATACTTGACTTTCTCTACTTGGCTTATTTCAAATGACACTACAGACAAAGGGCTGGTATCCAAGATCTATAAAGAACTACTCAAACTCAACACCCAAAAAGAAGATGAACACATTAACATTGTTTTTTAACATTAACATACGTACAAGGCACCAGGCAAGGAAACTGAGTTATGAGGATGACTCAGGTTTTATTCCTATACAACTTGTCGTCTAATTGAATAAAAGAAAACAAACACAGAGGCCCAATCCATTCACTAAGAGCCTATCAGATGCCAGTTGTTTATATACATCTATTTTTTTAAAGCTCTCAACTACTGTGAGAGCCCATGTTCCTATTTCAACCTTACATATGAAGAAGTGGGGAATGGCAGGGCATGTGGTCTGACCAGCACCACACACCCTATGAGACCCTGGCAGACAGACAGGTGCATCATAGCCCACAGGAGAACAAAGCCCTGCATCAACCCTGAGCCAGTTTCCAAATTGAACCTAGTGAGTTGAGGCAACAGTCTTTGTACATGAGGGCTTTGTTTCTGAAGCCGACTTTCTCCCTCCTTAAAGCCCTCTGGTCCCCACCATGGCCTGTTTTTGTGTCTTTTATCTTTTCATGCCATGTTTAGAGTCCTCTACTCCCCAGCTCAGTGGTTTCCAAATGGAGGTGATTTTGCTCCTCTACTGAGGACATTTGGTGATGTCTAGAGACCTTGTTTGTTGTCACTGCTGGGAGAGACTGATTCTGACCACCCAAGAGATGTTGCTAAACATCTTACAATTCAGAGAACAGTCCGCATGACAAGGAAGGATCTGGCTTGGAGGTCACTAGGTGCTGAGGCTATACACCCTACATCGCCTTGCCCCAGGAGCTCCCCCTTTCTCAGACACTGTACTGACATGATTCCAGGGTTTATTTCTCATCCTTGCTGCCTGATTTGTCATGTTAAGGTTTTCTGTTTGGACAATTACCTCGCCAAGTTATTTGAATGTTCTGATACTCAGTTACTTAGAAATACACACAACCTCTCTGAGCTTTATTTCCTCATCTTTGAAGTTTTCTTATGAAAATTAAATGAGATGATGTGGAGGCAGCTTTCTCACTATCACCTCCAAGGTTTTTTTTGGAAAAAAAAATTGCCACAGTCCTGTCAAGCAGGAGAGAGAAGACATCTCTTCCTACTCATGGTTAATGAGACTAAACATGTTTAAACAGCCGGCTCTCATTACGCAAATCAAAATGCTCGCTCAACCTCTTCCATAAATGCTCTCTGCAAAGGGTCTGATTCCCGGTCCCCAGTGTTTGTGTTCTACATGTTAAAATAAGGTCCCAGCGTACCAAAAAAAAAAAAAAAAAATCTTTTTTTTTTTCCCTCTTCTTTTTTAGTAGCTCTGTTTCCAGCTGGTTTTATTTAAGGCTATGCTTTTGATCTCTTTTCAATTCTGGGCCTCAATCCAACTTGGCTGTCAATAATTCAAAGACTCCCTTGGAGACTGCCTTACTTAAGAAGATGGCCCCATGCCAACCAGGAGAACTTGTCTACCCAGTCTGATAGTTCAGTGAACATGCTGGGCTCCCAAGCCTGTCCCTATCATGTGTCTGCTAGGAAAAGCATCAGTCTGTGGTGATGTTGCCCAGGGCACGGGAGACTCACAGGCTATTAGAGCCAGATGTGATTGCATAATTCACTTAGCCCAGCAGATAATTTTACAAATGAGAACACAGAGGCTCAGGGAAGGGAAGGTTCTTACACAGAGATCTGTTTTCCGACTTGCCATCCAGTCTTGATCTTGAGCACTGTGCTACTACACTGTGATGGGATTAAAACAGGGAAATTAAATAAAATTCTGTCCTCTTGCCTCTTGTTAACTTTTCTTTGCAACTGAGCATTTTCTGAATACTCTTATGTTGCTTTCAACAATGCCGCCATCTGTATTCCCTGATACTTTTCCAGCCAGCCAGCCACCTGTCACTTCAGTGTCCACAGGGGAACTTTTCCTAACACCTACATTTTTTTTCCATTCTTCCCCCTGGGCATCTCCTATGTTCTGGCAGCTACCACTTCCATGGTTATGCCCTGACCTTGTCATCACCAGCACCCTTCTGAAAACTGAAGTAGGACATCATCTCACTCTCTGTCCACCTCCATCTATCAGCTCACTCAACCTTGTGATCGCTCATCCAGTAATTTATCCTTGCAGCTTCTCTGATCACCAATCCATTAATGAACTACAGACCCCCAGCATCTTCCCTTGTCCTCTGTTCATGGCTTATTCAAGATGAAGATTTAACTACATAAAACTACGTTTAAAATCCTACCTGGAGAAAAAAATCTACAAACAGAAATCAAGACGAAATTGATAAACTGGGGAAAACATTGGCAAAATGTATCATAGATAGGAGATAGGAGATGATCTTGTAAAACTCAGTAAAGAAAAAACAAATTACCAGGGACCTAGGAGAAAAATGCATAAGGGGTATGCACAGGCAGGTTTTTTTTAATATTTTATTTATTTATTTGACAGAGAGAAACACAGTGAGAGTGGGAACACAAGCAGGGGGAGTGAAAGAGGCAGAAGCAGGCTTCCCGCAGAGCAGGGAGCCTGATGTGGGGCTCATTCCCGGGTCTCCAGGATCATGACCTGAGCCGAAGGCAGTTGCTTAACCAACTGAGCCACCTAGGCACCCCTGCACAGACAGTTTTTAGAAAGGAAGATCAAAAAGCTCCAAATGGTATGAAACTACCTCAATAAATGCACTTAAATTGAAACAAGGAATATCATTTCTAAACCTGATTTGGGAGCAAAGATTTAAAAGTTTGGTGAGAACTGCATATGAAGACAAATTTCCATATGTTGGTGATAGAAGCTCATATTGGCACCACTTCAGGAAAAAATTGAGGACAACTCAGATTGAGACCCCACAAAGATTTTGAGTCCATTATTTCATGTAGGAAGCTACTCCACAGATTTGAAACGGCATATGTTCAACAATACCCAATGCTGCTTTGTTTTTTAACAGCTGAAAATTGAATAAGACCTCAAATTCCATTAATAAAAAGCAAATCAAGGGGCACCTGGGTGACTTAGTTGAGCATCTTACTCTTGATTTTGGCTCAGGTCATGATCTCAGGATTATGAGATCGAGCCCCAAATCCAGCTCCGTGCTGAGCAGGGAGTCTGCTTAAGATTCTCTCTCTCCTTCTGTCCCTACCTCCACTCAGGCTATTTCCTCTTTCTGTCCCTGTCTCTGAAATAAATAAATAAATAAATAAATAAAATCTTTAAAAATAAAAGAATAAAAGCAAATCAAATAAGTCTAGAACCTTTTCTTCAATGTGATATTAAGCAGATGTTGAAAAGAATAAGGCAGCTCTTACTGTACACCTGAAACTAACATAACACTGTATGCTAATTAATTGGAATTAAAATAAGAATTTCAAAAATAAAACGAAAAGAGAAGAATGAGACAGCTCTCTATGCAGAAGCTGATCTGAAATGACCTGTGATATAGGACTTTAAGTGGGAAAATCTGGATGCAGAACCATGTGTTTTTTTTAATCTGTAGATAAAGTTTTCAAACATCCACATATATGGTTTTATATGCATAGGCTATCTATAGAAGACTGCACAAGAAACTGGTAACCCTAATTATCATTAGAAGGGAGAAGTGGTAAGTTAAGGTCTTGCATGAGGAAAGGGTGGGCAAAGGATTACTTTTTCCTGTATTCTCTTTTTGTCCCTTTGACTTTTATAACATATATAATGCTATCTTAACAACAAATAATTAAAAGTAAGATGAAGAAATCAGCAAACAAATAATTCAGGTAGCCCTTAATGACTTTCTTTCTCATCACCCTGCTATAATTATCTGCATAGCACTTATCACTTATAATGGTCCTCTTTATAGGCTTATTATATGTCTCTGCCACTAGCATGCAAGCTAACTAAGAATAGAAACCAAACCCATGTCTGTAAGATCTTACTATAGGTCCTTTGGCAGTAGAAGTAGGGGTCACCCTGAATGGATGTGGTGGCCATAGCCAAGGAAACATTTTGGAGTATGAGAACCAATGAAATTTCTGCCCATACTTAACCTTTGCCTGGTCACTCTTATGCAAGGAAGCATATGCAAAAGCATATGCAGCCTTACTGGCTTGTGCATAGTTTTCCCCAAACCTTTAGAGCAGTGTCTTTCACATAGTAGAAGCTCAGCGTGTGTTTGTAAACTGTATAAAAATACAGGACCCAGTGTTGAGTACACTGGGAACATGAATTACTAAGTGGAAAACATTTTTCCCTGTAATAAGCTGAGGCAAGGTAATGAGGTCAGTAGCTCTTAACCTCATTCATTCCCGGTCTTTCAGTGATTACTTTGCCTGATGTTCAATGTCTTGAATACCATTGTGTCATTTTTAAAATTGTTGGCTTTCCTGGAAAAGTGGGTATGTCTGTCTTTATTATTCCACCTAAATCAGATGTAGAAGTCTCCCCAGTGCAATTGAGAGATGTTGTTAAATTATGTTATTTTTAGACATAATCTGGAGATTTGATTTCTGTTCAGATCAAACCTAGAGTTATCAATAGAAGAGCATGTGACCTGTCAAAGGGTCATAGGATAGGGTTATTTTAAGAAATTGTATTATACATACTTCTGCCCCATTAGCCAGAATATTTTAAATCAGTTGCCATGTGGTATTCTAGTGCAAAATTGTCCTTTGACATTTGATAAATAGGTAAGACTTAACTTCCTTTCTTGAACATGCTTTCTATTATCATTTTCTTAATGTTGATCTTTCTTTTCACTCCTCATTATTTTAATTTTTGATGTTGTTGTTGTTTGTTTTGTTTTGTTTCCATTTCTTGGTGCTTTGACATCTGGTGGTACCAGTCTTCTCTTCTTTACCACACTCACTGCTTCTAATTTTATGTTTTCTCATAACAATAAAAGATTACCAGGGAAAATCATAAAGCCAAACTGGTAAGTAATATAAGGCTCTGATATAGCAATAAAAAATTCATATCCTTTTGTTCTCAAGTCATAAAATGGTTCTATATTTTTCCTATAGAATAAAGCACAGTGGTATGACAGTCCAAGCAGGGAGCATGTTCGTGTACATCTAGAATAGGAACTATGACCTATATGGTTGAAGGAGTGTGCAGAAGTAAGAAAGCACTGGAATGAGGGTCAAAGACCTGGAGTCCCATTGACCAACGATTAGCATCTTCTATAAGATGTTATTGAATGTTAATGTTATTGAAACTTATTTCTTCATTACATTAGGAATGATTATTTTCACCTTAAAAAACTTCAGTGAGAGTGTATTTATCCTCTTCAAAACATTTATTGAAAGTTCATAGACACTGGACTAGTGGTTGGAATAAGTTATTAAATGAAAGAACATATGTGAGTCTAAGACCATGGAAGGCATTCAATACAATATAAAAGCAAGGTTTATTGGAAGGCCAGAGGAAGGAGTGGTTAATTCTAGTTGAAGACACGTAGAAAGTCTTTAGGAAAAACGCAATTATATAAGCATGACCTTGAAGGATGGGCAAGACTTTAATTTCCTAAAAGGAGTAGAATGGCATATGCTTATTCCATGTTTATTTATTAAGCAATTATTATGTTCTAGTATTCTAGATCTCATGGATACAGTCATGAATGAAAAAACATAACCCCTGATGAAACTTACATTCTAATGGTAGAAACAGACTATAAACAAGTAAGTTTATGCACTGTCTTAGTCCATTTGAACTGCTATAACAAAATGCCATAGGCTAGGTAACTTATAAGCCAAGGAGTACCATTGACTCTCAGCAGCCACCAGAAGCTAACAATAGACAAGGATGGATACTTCTCGGAGGCTAAGAGAGAGCACAGCCCTGTCACCATTTTGTTCTCAGTCTTGAGGTTTCCATATGAAAGAATAAATTTCTGGGGTTTGCTTTGTTTTGTTTTGTTTTTTTAGGACATCCAATTTGTGGTTTTATGTTTTGGCACACCTAGGAATAAACAAATAATAAATTTGCCTTAGTGTCATCTGTAACCATTTTGGGAAAGAGAGCAGGAAAGTTATTGGGAACGTAAAATCCACATTGTGTTTAAGAATGGCAAGTTATTTCATGGGCTGGATGACAAAATACAGTGATGGATATCTTAGATATCATTCCTTCTCTCCAAGATTCTGACCTATAAAGCCAATGTACATGGAAAGTTAGCAAGAAGGGAATAAGTATCAATTCTATACATTTTTGCAAGTTCTCTACAAATTCCCATTAAGTGGTCTCTGGTAAGTGTTGCAACAGGGACCAAAGTAAAGATTTCTTCCCCCTGATGCTTCTGAACTTTTGAGGCTTGATATGGCTGCATTATCATGCCTGTAGGGCTTATAAGAATGTCAGGATAGGCAGTCTGCTCAGGAGCACATACATGCTTCTGAAAGGGTGACCTTCCAGAAGGTTCTCTCTATGTGATATGAGGAAGAAAGTGGAAAAAGAGAGGCTAGAAATGCCCCCAACACACACACACACACACACACACACGCGTGCACACACACACACCATTCCTCTAGAAGTTCCCTTCTCTTTGAAAGCCTGGAAAGAGGAGTCAAGGAACTTTGGCCTAATAATAATAGGCCTTAAGTATCAGGCTAAGAGATTTTACTTCAACTCAGTAGCAAAGATTTCTTCCATAATACTGTACAGATCTTAATAGTACCCCAGTGGGCAAAGATAGTTATGGTGCTTCTTCAGTCTAATTACAGTGAAGCCTAAGCCAAAGAACTATATATGAAAAAGTGTTTGAATTCTAGCCAATGCAATATTTAATACAGCAAAATTCCAACAAAACAAAGAATGCAGACATTCCCATAGCCCTTTTTAAAATAAATTTTATTCTCCTAGAGAAATCACAGGTTTCAGCTTCAGAACACCTGCATTTACCTTCTGACTCTGCACTTACTAATCAGATGATCTTGAGGAATACACGTCACCTTCCTGACCCTCAGTTTCATCATCTGATAAGGAGGATTGATACTTGAACTAAATAGATCTCAGCCCATGTGTAGGGAAATCCTAAGTTCAGTATGTCCAGGTCAATCCCAGACTGCTGTCTCATTTCAAACATTATGCACTTTTACTCTCAGAAATGTCCTTATTAGTTCCATAGACGTATATTGTCATCCAATTTTTATGTGATTTTATGAAAGCAACCTGAGATTTTAAAATGATACACTAATGTATATCGCAGTAATGCGAATTATGGTCCCTAAGCAGTCTCTCTGTAATGAAGGATGTTTTTTGTTGTTGACTTCCTGCTTGGGAATGTGTAGCATGAATTAATTAAGGACTGAAATGTAACAGTGAGTACATGAACTTATGATTTGGAGGAGGGAGGATGCATTCTTGAAATCAAGTAAATATTTCCAGTTACTTAGCATTCCACCAATGGATTTTTCTGCAGAAAAAAACAGGAGGCACATAGGTGCTAGGTAGATAGAACATCAACAATATGCCAGATGCCATCATTTGAGTCAGTTTGCTATTTATATCTATATATAAATTTAAATATAATTAAATTCTACCAGAAGCTTGTGATGTAAGCCTCAAGATGCTTTCTGGACAATTGTGGAAGCAGATGCTGGTAACACTCATTAGACAGTTCTAGAGACAGTTGAACAATTGGTAAAATAACTTGTCTAACCTAGCAATGGAACCATATTTTGGATCCATGTCTTCCCAAAACTTTTCTCTTTTTCATATCATTGATCCTTGATATGATCCATTATTTCAGTCAGGGAAATGTCTGAGAAAATAAAATGAAAGCCAGAGATAAAACTCAACCTAGTTTCTGCTCAATGGAGGCCATCTGAGATCTATGTCACTGCAGAGGTAAGTTAAGAGTTCCTGATGATGTCATCAGAGAAAACCAAGCCCCAAAAGACTGCAGAGGAGCTGGTTTGGGAAAATGAGCAACTGAAACAGAACACAGCTAGAATCCAGTAAAGGTGCAGCCTCCCAACAGACACCAAGTATACAAAAGACAGAATTTCAGGGCTGTAAATGGCTCTAACTGGAGCACATCCATGCTAAGGAAATAGGAGTCCACATCAGCTCCCATTCAAATAGTAAGTCCAGGAACCAGCATAAGACTTCTGCTCGTGACAAGTAAAGACTTCAGGTTGTTTCCTTATAATTCCACACCATCCCTTGCCCAGTTCCCACGGAGCTAACGGTCTCTACATTTCTGCTAAAGGCTCTCAAAAAAGAGAGGTATTGAGGAACATTGCATTTCAACTTCTGACCTTCACTGCCTGCCTCTCCCAGGTGCCTCCTATTGTGGATTTCTATAGGAAAAGCAACAGGAAGGGAAAACCCACTGGCTGTCACACTACCTGAAGGGGCATTTCTTCTCTCTTTCTCTTCCCAGCATTTATTTTGTTTTTAAATTTTAAGTAAGCTTTATACCCAACCTGGGACTTGATTTCACAACCCTGAGACCAAGAGTCACATGCTCTACCAACTGAGCAAGTCAGGCACCCCTCCTAATATTTATTCTGAAAGGCATTTGCATAGTTCTGGTTATCAGCCAACATATATCAGGTATTCTGGTTGAAAACTCACCTGATGGGGTGCCTGGGTGGCTCAGTCGGTTAAGCGACTGCCTTCAGCTCAGGTTATGATCCTGGAGAACCGGGATCAAGCCCCACATCGGGCTCCCTGATCGGCAGGAAGCCTGCTTCACCCTCTCTCACTCCCCTTACTTGTGCTCCCTCTCTCACTGTGTTTCTCTCTGTCAAATAAATAAATACAATCTTTAAAAAAAAAAAAGAAAAGAAAAAAGAAAACTCACCTGAGCTTTAACTAGTTGAAAATCTTGTATAAATAATTCTAGAAAGTCAGCCATAATCAAAGCATCTCTGGTTCTCCACAGATGGGGAAGGGGGGTGAAATTTTCTAAACTCACACCAACATCATTGACTATTACTCCTGGCTTCTTTTTGCTTGCTTATCATTTATTTGTGTGTATACATGTAGATATGTATGTGTATATATTTATGTATATGCATGTGTATATGCATGTATGCTTGCATGTGTATATATACATGGAATGTATGTGTAAATATATGTATATGCCTATATGTAAATATATGTGTAATTGCTTTTTAAAAGATCTAAGTAAATATTTTTTGTCTTTAAAACATTTATTTAAGAGCAATGATACATAATGGATTTTAGATCTTATTAAAAGCAGTTATAAAGAGGGGTACCTGGGGGGCTCAGTCAGTTGAGCTTCTGCTGTTGGCTCAGGTCGTGATCTCAGGGTTCTGGGATCGAGCCCCACATCTGGCTCCCTGCTCAACAGGTAGTCTGCTTCTTCCTCTCCCTCTGTGCATTCTTCGTGCTTACTCTCTCTGTCTCTCTCAAATAGATAAAAAATATTTTTAAAAGTATTTATAAATAATAAAATATTATTATATATTACATTAATTGAGAAATTAATATTATCAGTAAAATGAATGGATCTTAAAGTATAGAATTTGATGCATTTTCATAAATGCTTACACTCCTGTAAACCACAATGACAATCCAGATACACCACAGTTCCTTTTTTAAAATTTATTTTTTTATATTTTTATATTTTTATTTTATTTTTAATTTTTTAAATTTTTTTATTGTTACTTAATTTTTTTTCCAGTGTTCCAAGATTCATTGCCTATTCCCCACACCTAGTGCTCTATGCAATAGGTGCCCTCAGTACCCACCACCAGGCTCTCCAATCCCCCACTCCCTCCCTCCAAGTACCTCAGTTTGTTTCTGTGTCTAAAGTCTCTCTTGTTTCATTTCTCTCCCTGAATTACCCTACTTCCCATTTATTTTCCTTCTCCTACTGTCCTCTACATTACCCCTTATGCACCGCAAGTAAGTGAAACCATGTGATACTTGACTTTCTCTACTTGGCTTATTTCACTCAGCATAATCTCTATTCCAACATTTCCACTGTCCCAGAGAGTCATGATTCTTTCCACTCAAAATCACCAGTCACCCAGCAACCCATCCCCAGCCCAACTCCAGAGCAATCACTTTCTTGATTTATTTTACTGCAGATAACATTCACCTTTTCTTGAACTTTATGTACAATGAGGCATATGGTATAACTCCTTTTTGTCTGCCCTTCTTGACACTCATTCACCTTATATGCATTGCCATGTTAGCCTTATTCATTCTTCTGTTGGTGGACATTTGGGTTGTTTCCAGTTTGTTTGCTTTGGTTTTTGTTTTTGTTTTGTTATTACAAGGTTGTAATCAATACTCTTGTACATATCTCTCTTGTAGACATATGTTTTCATTTCTTTGGGTGAATATCTATGGGAGGAATTGATGTTCATATGATGTATATTTAGCACTATAGAAAATTGCTGCACAATTTTCCAAAGTGTGCCATTTTGCACTCCTCCTGGCAGTGGGTCAGAGTTGCAATTGCTCTGCATTTTGTCCAAAATTTGGAAATTATTATTATTATTGATGTTCCCTGGTCTTTGATGTATCATCCCCCCTCTCCTATGGCTGATTTTAGGAATTTCTCTTTATCTTGGTTTTTAGTCATTTGGAAATGATAGGTATTAGTGTTGTTTTATTTGTAATGATTTCCTTGGGATTCACTGAGATTCTAGAGAATATGTACCACTCCTGACACTTCTCTGGACCAAGGTTGTAAATTGGAGGTACAAGAGCTGGAAATAATCAAGTACAAGAGGGGAATTTGTACCTAGTTGTGTTCATTGCTGAACATCTGAACAAGGATCCATACCTCTGGATGACTGGGTTCTGTGTAGTGAGTCTCTGATCTAGAGAGCCATGCTATGGTTCTAGGCTCAAAGATCCTTCCTACCATCACTTCTCTCCTTTTTTCCATAAGAATCCCCTTTCATTGAGCTATCTTAAATAGTCTTAAACCCTACAACACAGAGTTAACATGTACCCATGGCATCTATTACTAGAGGCATGAAGCATAAAGTGTGTTAGCCCATCTTTCTTCCCTTCAGAACGTTCCAGTTCTTGTTCTGCCCCAGGATCATGATAATATCCCTACAGAGTACCCCACAGAGTATTTTTCCCCTTAGCAATATTCACCTATTCTACTTATCCCCTTGTATTCCTGAGGGGTAAAAATACCAATTTTTTTCTTTAATTTTGTTAATTAATTCCAGAGGAGCTGTTAGTTACTGGTACTTGTTTAGGGCATTTGATCCCCAAGCCAGATGAAGCAGTGACTATGTGCTGTCCATATCCCCTTGATCCTTACCACTCAAGTTAATTCTATACAATTTCCAACTGTCAGCACCTCCATTATCTGAAGCTCCCTCTGTCCTCCAAAACCCATTCTGTCCATGCACATAATTGTCTTAAAGTGTCAGAAATGTATGTACCACTCTTTCTCCAGGAGTAAAACTCAACAAAATGACTTAATGGAATTGGTATATGACCATAGCGCCTCTTAGGACCATACAGCGGCATGCATTCTGTTCTGGCTCACAAAGTTTTCCAGAAGGATTAGGCTCCAGCTGCCCTATTGGTCACTTGTTTAATAACACACTCTCTGAAGCTGCATTGGAATTCTTTCTGTCTTACTTCCCAGAGATCAACACCAAATAACAATTTGTCCTTAAATCCTCGCCTCTGAGTGTGCTTCTAATGGAAACCAGGTAACACAGTCACATGTTAAGAAAAGTCTTCAATGCCTCAGTCCCAAAGAGAATCTTGCAAATGTCTGTGTTCTTTCTTGGCCACCAGAATGCCTGTGCACATTTATGTCTTAGAACAAGAACAATTCATATTTTCCCGGCCATCAGTTTGGATCTAAGTAACAGTAATTCTTGATTCCCTAGTAGAAGTCTTCTGTTCAGACTCACAACTGTCTCTTTTGCAGCTCACTGTGAAATGGCTCCTGATGCTCCTCACCATCTGGGTATGATTTTTTTTTACATCTGCAAGAAATACTCCTGTGCCTTGGTCCTGCTGCCATACCTGCGTGCAGAGCACACCTGCAGAGGAAAAATCCTTCATTGCTGTATGGATGTGGATCCTCCACCATGATGCTCATGGCATGCCATCTGGTTAAGCTGCCTTAAAGGTAGAAATAGAAATGAGCTACTGGAATGGTTCCTCCTACCTGCCAGACTAAATATCTTGATTCTTTCCTTTTGCAACACCCTAGTAGAAGTCTTCTGTTCAGAGTTAACTGAGCCAGATTATCCCAGACCAGACCACGTACTGATCAGTCTTAAAAGCTGTTTGATGATTCCTTTGTGTTACTCCTTTGTACCCACCTCCCAAAGGAAAAAGGGGTTTTTCTTCTTTCTCTCTCCTTATAAAGAAAAAAACACAGCCTTCCCCATGGAACACATCCTGTATGCCCTGCTTCCTCTAAGAATCCTTTTTTTCTCCTTCCCTCTCCCACCCTGGCCATCTCTTTTTTGAATTAGGTCAATTGATTCAAGGCCTTAATCCCCATGTAATGATTCACTGTATAAAAATCAAAGAATTATGAACACTCAGAATAGGAAGAGGCTACAGAAGTAGACACCTCTGTTCTAAGAATGAAGAGATAGACAAGAAGACTTCTGAGTAATTGGGCTGAAGTCAAAAAGGAAGTTAGCAGCAGGACAGGGAATAGAATCTAGGTTTCAACATCTGTCTAGTGCTCTTAATGTACAGAAAATAGAATATTGGTATGAAAGTGGCTTATAGTCTATGAAATACAATAAAAACATGATTAGAGAAGCTGAAGACAAGTTATACATTCAAATAATAAATATTTTGATGGCTTTTAAGTCTTAGGCACTGTTCTAGATACAACAAGGAATGAAATGGAAAAATATCTCTACTTTTGGGAACTTACATTTTAATGAGTGAGACAGATAATAAATAAGCCCAAAATAAATAAGGCACATAACATGTTAGATACTTTAAGCACCATAGTGGAAAATAATACACAGAAAAGGAGTAGGGAACCCAAGAAGAGGTAATGTGAATTATAGTTTATGACAGTTGTTTGGGAAAACCCTCACTCATGTAGTAACATTTGAGTGATGGTTGATTTGTTTCAGTCTGCTTTCACTGCCTGGAAGTTTCTCCCCTCACTGTTCTCCTGACCAACTTGTACTTATTCCTGGGGACCCTCTCTCAAAAAGAACTTTTGTGAACTATCATCATTCTGAGTAAGATCTGCCAGGCTTATATGTACTTTAATCAATTATATGTATCATACTTTGAAACGGCTTATTTATTTGATTACTTGTTAGTGTCTCTGCCTCCACCACTAATCTATCATTCTTATGAGTTCCAGGGATAGCAATTCTTGTCTTTTTGACATTATATCGCCAGTACCCCAGGATAATGATGGGTTCATAATAGGCTTAAAAACGTGTTTAATACACAGATGGGCAAGTGGGTGGATGGATGGATGGATGGATGAATGGATGGATAGGGTAAAAATTAGGGAAAAAATATAGAACACGTGTGGTTGTTAGTCTCCATATACGATGCCTTCAAATCCTTCTCTCTATATATATACATGCATGTTGCAGCTGACATGAAGGTAGAGTACAATTTCCATCCTCTCTATTCTGGGTGGGACAATATGACTTACTTAATCAAGGTACCATGACATAAGTGACATTTGGGGATTTCTGAGACTCTGACTTAAGCTTTGCAACATCCTCCTGCATCTCTTGAAACACTCCCTCTAGTAGCAGCTGCCATGTCGGAAGTCTGACTGTGCTGAGACCTCCATGCTATGAGAAAGACCAAGGTAGGTACCTGGAGATGGCATGTGATGGGAGAGAAACTGATCAGCCACCCCCTGCCCCGCCCTGGTATCTCAGGCCAAATGTAAACCTCCAGCCCAGTTGCCATCTGTTTGTGACTTAATAAAAAATTCAAACAAAATAGTTCAGCTCACCTCAGGGGTCTGTAGAACCATGGAATATCATAATAAATTGTTGTTTTTAAGCCACTACATTTTGGAACATTTTGTTATGCAGTAGTGGATAAATGGAAAACCTGGGGGAAAAAAGCATACTGAGACACTTAGAAAGCCATTTGAAATATACGACAGTCAAAAAAAAAACTAGAAAAGGTAGGTATGAATGGACTCATTTTAAAGATGACAAATATGAAGGTTACAGAAGTAAACTGACAACTAATAAGTGTCATACTCAGAATTCATCTCTAGAATAAAAAGGGAGTCAGTAGATAGAAAGAAGAGGAGATGAAAAACAAAGACTTCATGCCTTTGGAACATGTATAATCTTTTCTCAAATCCTGAACTGACTTTAGCTGAAGACAAAAATATATAATCCATGTTGTCTTTACTAAACTGAGTGGACCCACCCATCATGCGTGGCTTACATGTTAGTTAAAATTGGGGGAAAAAAGTCTTTTTTCCCAGAATAGCAGTAGCCTCTGCCCTCCCACTCTCCAGAGCACACACACCTGGGAAATACGTCCTCATACTCTTGGGTCCTTCTAGCTGATCCTGGACTTGATCCAATCATTTAGTGACTACCAAGAAGCCCAACCGAGCAAAAAGTTCAAAGGTACTTAATTAACACAGGCAGTATTGAGGTTCCCAGCTGTGCAATTCATTTTCATGTGTGGTGTCTCCAATTAGGCCAACTCTGTCTGAAATTTCTGGAGCTGCAATTTGGTAATCAGTGGGGAGATGCACCAAGTTAATATAAGGTCAAGGTACATTTTCTTTAGAGGCTCCTCCAAGACAATACTTCAAAATCACTTACCAGAGTAAAAATTATTTCACATACATTGTGAAATAAATGTTCAGTTGTTAAAAGGGATGTATCAATGTTAAAAACCTGGCCTTTCCCTTAATGCTATCATCCAAAGGAAAGACCACAAGGTTCTTTCCTTGATTTGCCCAACCCTGTTCTTGTGTTTTGAAACACACTGTCCATCAATGACAAGCTGTCCTTTCCTTTCCTTTTGCTCAAAATATCTACTTGCTGATGGCTGACCAATGAATCCCTTTAGCTATAAGCACCTGCCATTGTAAATGTTATTTCTTTTTTTTCCCCATTTTTGTCTTTTTTTTATGTTCAGTTAGCCAACATATAGTGTGTCAGTAGTTTTTGATGTCATGCTCAATGAGTCATTAGTTGCCTATAGCACCCAGAGCTCATCACAACATGTGCCCTCCTTAATACCCATCACCCTGTACACCAACTCCCCATGCCCTTCCTTCTGTAAACCTCAGTTTCTTTCCCAGAGCCCAAAGTCACTCATGGTTTATCTCTCTGCTTTCTTCCCATTCAGTTTCCCCTTTGGACCACTATTCTATTTTTTATATTCCATGCATGAGTGAAACCATATGATAATTGTCTTTCTCTGCTTGAATTATTTCACTTAGCATAATCCCCCTCCAGTTCCATTCATATAAATCCAGAAGGTAGGTCTTAAAAATAACTGATCTTCTTTTCCTGCATGAACCATAGAGAAGACACATTGACCACAGTGCCTTCCATGCCAAAACTCCTTTGTTAGGAAATCTCCCACCCACAGGACCCACAGAAGCGGGAGTGCCAAGAGACATGGCTGACTGACCAGCATGGCCAATCCATGGCTTAGACAGTGCCGTCATCATATATTTAACTGAAAATTCAGGCTAAGCCAATCAAATTGTTCCACTCTCTGCAGTTCAAACAGATTCTAAGCAAACGTAGCATCAGCAACAGAAGCAACTGCTCACAACCATAGCAAAGTGAGAGGTTTGATGGGACAGACAGAATCTCGAGTGATCCAGAGTGATGAGTAGTCAATGAAATCAGAAATGAATCAAGGATGTGAACAGCCAGCTGGCAGCAAGAGGAAATCAGAGTAGATGTGACATGTGGGGTCAGCTTGAGAAGGTAAAAGAAGCTATTCAAGTCCTTTGCACAGCCTTGTCTCACAAAGGCTCTTTTGGCCTTTAGATCCTGAATGGGTCCTGGTCTGTGGGCATCTTCACTTCCTCCTTTTCACTTAAGCTGCAGTGAGTTCACATCCTTCATCAGAATGTTGGCAATGTGCTTTGGAGTGGAAGCCACACTGGACCCTGTCTTAAGTGTTGATAGGGAAGTTGCTGCATTGTCTTGAGTGATATCCTGAGTACTGGTGTAAATGCTCCCCGGTGATCCTGTGTCACTGGAGAGATGGGTCCCTGGCCCACTCAATGTTCTCATCTGGGATAGATTAAATCTTTGTAAGCAAAATTAAGCTTAGACTATTGACCCACAAAACACTGGGCCATCTTTCTGGCCTCTCTGAAACCCACTTTACATTTCAAGTGGAAAAAATTGACATGTCCCTTACTGGGAGGCTTCTTCTTTTTTTTTTTTTTTTTTTTTTTTTTTTAAGATTTTATCGGGCGCCTGAGTAACTCAGAGGGTTGAGCTTCTGCCTTTGGCTCAGGTCATGATTTCAGGGTCCTGGGATTGAGCCCCACATCAAGATCTCTGCTCAGCAGGGAGCCAGCTTCCCCCTCTCTCTGCCTGTCTCTCTACCTACCAATAAATAATTTAAAGTTTTTACTCATTTATTTGACAGAGAGAAATCACAAGTAGACAGGCAAATAAATTAAAGATTTTATTTATTTATTTGACAAAGAGAGATCACAAATAGGCAAAGAGGCAGGCAGAAAGAGGGGGACGCAGGCTCCCTACTGAGCAGAGAGCCCGATGTGGGGCTTGATCTCAGGACTCTGAGATCATGACCTGAGCCAAAGGCAGAAGCTTAACCCTCTGAGCCATGTAGGTGTCCCTACTGGGAGGCTTCTAAGGGTCCTTTCTGGTTTGGGCCATGTGCCCTCTCTTCCCACATGCAATTGCTACCTCTGAACATCATTTTATGACTCCATCTAACCAAGTTCCTTCAGAATCGAACATTTCTCCTCCTTGTGCTCCTCCACAGGCTCATGGATGAGGACTTCATTGTTTTATCTTTGATTTTTATCCACTAGTTCCTGAGACCAATTCAAATTCTTAAGTTTTTTCATCCCAGATTAATAGCAAGCTTGGTTTTACCTTATCATGAAAGTAATATATGTTTATTGTACATAATCTGAAAAATACAAAAGAAATGATGGAAAAAAATTTTCCAAACCAGACGCAACCAACACTAGTATTTTGGCATTCTTTTTCTGACTTATTTTTCTATGAATATATTTATTTATAAACACATAATCTGATGTTTTTGAATTATATATTCTGATATTTTCTCTTAACATTGTTTCATGAATATTTTAGGTTATCATTAAATATCTTCAAAAACATTCATTTAAATTCACTGCAGAATATCTTATCAGATGAAAAGACAATATTTTATTCAACTGTTTCTCTAATGTTGTACATTTAGTTCAACACTTCATGATCATGATTCTTAAGAAGCAGTTGATATTATAACATTGGGTCTTGTTATAGTACAGACAGCAGGTGCAGCAGATGACTTAGGGGCTCAGAGTGAGCTCTGCAACCAGCCCACATGCATTTAATCCCACTGAACCATTTGCTTTTACATGACCTCCGGCAAGTTGTTTAAAATCCTACACTTCAGGAGTGCCTGGGTGGCTCAGTTGGTTAATCGACTGCTTTCAGCTCAGGTCATGATCCTGGAGACCCGGGATCTAGCCCCACATTGGGCTCCCTGCTTGGCGGGAAGCCTGCTTCTCCCTCTCTCAGTCCCTCTGCTTGTGTTCCCTCTCTAGCTGTGTTTATCTCTGTCAAATAAATAAATAAAATATTAAAAAAAAAATCCTACGCTTCAGTTTTCTCATCTCTGAAATGGGATTGTGAAAGTCCTCTCCTCTTAGGGTAGCTGGGAGGATTAAGTGAGTTATACCTGGAAATAGTTTATGATTAAGCTGCTATGAATACAGGAAGGAGATTATCCCTGCTCCTGATGTTGGCTCTGCAGCGGATGCCAATCTGTGGTTCAACTGTGGCCTCCTTCATTCTCCCTCCTTCCTACTAATTTCAGAGGAAGAGGATGGAATTTCCTTGGTGGGAGTTTGGAAGAAGAAAATGGCAAGTGCCGTATAATGGATTATATACTGGCACTTCAAAAAGGTCTGTCCAAGTCTTAATCCCAGAAACCTATAGATGTGATCTTATTTAGCAAAAGGACTTTTACTGAGGTAACCAAGTTAAGACTCTGAGATGAGATCATCTTGGATTGAGGGTGGTCCCTGAAACTGATGTCTGTTAAAAGTAAAGCACAAAGATATTTGACAGAGATGCAGAGGAAAGGTGGTGGGAAGACCCCTGTGAAGACAGAAGCAGAGATTAGAGTGATGTGACCACAAGTCCAAAAATATTATCAACTATCTGAAGCTAGAAGTAGCAGGAAGAATTTTCCCCTAGAGACACCTACTGACACCTTAAGTGTGGATTTCTGGCCTCCAGAATTGTAAGAGAATAGATTTTTGTTGTTTTAAGCCCCCTAGATTGTTTTGGCAGCCATAGGAGAACTGATCCATGTAGTCTAGTCCCTTTTACTAGATGGTAAAGAAGCCATCGAGATCAATGGAATTCTTCTCCATGTCTAGTGCTCACAGGGCAGCACCCCACAGGCAGGGCTGGAGCACCTGGCACTGCCTACATCAGGGTGGACAAATTCGTCTAACAAAAAGGAACAACATCAGGAAGGCTGCTTGCTGACAGATATATGTCACCTTCTTCCATTTCAGCTTAATTAGCATTAAAATAAATCCTGTCATCTCTGGATCTTTCTCCTTCTTGTCCCTTTCACAGTATTAGGAATCAGGAGTGTAGCTACAATCCAGCGGCTACAATAAACTTTGTTATTTTTATCTTTGAATTCATCTCTATCTGCCCTTAGGGTAAGAGTGAAATTCTTTTATACAAGGATCGCCTTTGTACATACTTTCATTTTGAGCCACTTTGTATTTTTTCACCTTATATGTGGGTGATTTCTGAAGGTGTCTGCCTTGTCTCAGGCCTCAGCACTGACTGCCGGATGCTCACCTATGGCTTGTTTTTTTAATTCATTCTTTCTTAATCTCTTCATGCTGACCTGGTACTATGTTAGTTTTGCCCAGAACTCTGTGGACTTGATCCAGCATCATCTCTCTGCTTCTTAGGCCCCTGCATCATGCCATTTTCAGACCAAGTTCCTCTTCCCCATCATTGGCTGAGAGCCTCATGATCGTGTATTAATAACCCTGTAATGGCCAGCAATGCTGCAGTCCTGATATGGATGCTCATCCCATAGAATCACAAACACATGAGAATATAACATGCTGTTTTCACTTGAATTTTATGCATAGTCATTTTTATGCTCTGTTTCTCCAGTTCAATCCATTTTTTTTCCACATACAAAATTTGGTCCTTCCTAAGTGATGCATGCCTACAACTCCACACTCTTGAAAAAGCTATTGTTCTTGCCAGCACTTGTTAACTTGTTGCCATGTAGGCAAGGTCCACATGTGTGGATTTTCACATGCCATGTAGGCACACCACCACACAAAAGCCACAAACTTTGGGCACCAGTACCTCATACAGAATCCTAGGATCATCAGGTCTGTGAAGATATGAGGAATGAAGTATGTTATGTGATGTTTCATAATGATTCTATGTATCTAACTCTTATTTGTTTAAGTAGATCATAAAAAACTGGTATGGTATAGTCCTCAACCTTTAGTAGGGGGGTTGGGAGTAGTGGTTGCCCAGACCTCTATGCTTTAATAGGTCCCTTAAATCACACACACACACACACACACACACACACACACACACCATATTCAAGGAGACAGGTATGTCTCTTGCACTTTCAGTCAGGTGCTTTATGCTAACATAGACAAGTCCTAATGATAAATATCATCTCATGATTCACACTATTCAAGCCCCAGGGAATGCTCCCCATATCTCTTACTCTGTCCTTGAAGAAGAGATGACTGCATCCTAATGACTTTAAGGTTTGTAGGTTATATCATCTGCTGACTTTGAACATAGATGTTGCTGTAAAATCCAAGGAGAATTTGAGCGAAGGAAGTAGTAAGAAAAGACAGTTTAATTAGTTTACCACATCTCTTTCAGATGGCATGAATGCATTAAATCATTGCACAATGAGGAGACGTTTTGCAGTAATGACAAGAGTCCATTTGTTCTAGTTCATGGTACTATTGGTATGCAAGAAATAGGTAGAAATACAACATTTAAATACTGTATATTTTGCCTTATAACTTTTAAATATTTAAACTTGGTATGTGATATGCAAACTTGCATTTATTCTCCTAGTATGGGTCCCACAACTGAGAGGGGTGGGACTTTCTGGAAGGAGGTAACCACAACTACTGCCCCTAAACTTGCCCTCTATTTAGCTCGGGACTGCTCTACATTTAGAAACTAACAATGCACATTTTTCAGACATATCAAAACTAAGTACTAGGGGTTGAATCTTCTTGAGGGTATGGGAAAGCAACCTATTTTGAGATCCACATCTAAGGAATCTGAATAGGTTTATTAGCGAAGCCCCAGGCGGAAACCAATGCAACTCAGCTCCATAGTAGGATTTACAGAATGCCTCTGCAAGCAGAAACAGGAAATGCGAGCAGGAAAAGTCCTTATGAGAACTGAATAGAGTTTTGATAATAGGACTTATCCCGAAAGGTATCATTTTCTTCTCCCATAAATGAGGATGCAACGAAGTTCCTCTCACAGAAGAAGGAAGCAGAGACCATGGAAGTAATCACAGAAGGAAGACAGTGCAGGGGAAAAGGGGCCCCTTTTGCAAGTTCCACATGTGTGGATTTTCACATGCCATGTAGGCACACCACCACACAAAAGCCACAAATTTTGGGCACCAGCACCTCATACAGAATCCTAGGATCATCAGGTCTCTGAAGATATAAAGAATGAAGTAGCCAGTATTCCCAAAATGACTGTCTGGTTGGAATGACACAGAAGCAGAGCACTGGGGCCTGAGAAAGGAGAGGTTGGTGGTTGTATACATCTGTCACAACATAATTGCATTAGAAATTACAAACTGGTTGAATTCATCATCTAGGTATGATATTTCTCAACTAATTTTTCACCTTTATGAAATGAAATCCTATACTAAGAATTTTCTTAGGCATAACTAAAAAAGAAGTCATGCTATTGAGAATGTTAGCAAAAATCTGGTGCCTAGAGAGAATAATCTGGAAAAAAAAAACATATTTCTTACTGCATGGCAGAGGAAAATAAGGTGAAATGAGAATAAAGCAAATGTATAATGCAAACTCCATGCCATCAGAACCTTTAATATTCTCTATTATACAATCGCAATCACACTAAGTGAAAGCTGGTATGAACCTTGTGATACAAATGGGTAATATAGGATGTGTAGAATGTAATTAATATGCCCGAGACTGTGAAGCTAGTGAATGGCCCTGCCAGGATTCAAATTCAAGACATGACACCTTGAAACCCTGATTTATGGCACTTAGCTCTCTGATTCTGACCTCAGTACTAACACATCTCATTGACTTAACACTGCAGGCAAGTGACATATGTCGTTTCTGCGTTTGTTTCCTATTGCTGCTACAGCAGATTAGCATGCCCTGGGTGGATTACACCAACACTTTGTTTGAGTCCATTTCTGCCCCATTTTGGACTCAAACAAACATTTCTTTTCTTTTTTTTTTTAAGATTTTATTTATTTGACAGAGAGAAACACAGCCAGAGAGGGAACACAAGCAGGGGGAGTGAGAGAGAGAGAAGCAGGCTTCCCGCCGAGCAGGGAACCCGATATGGGACTCGATCTCGGAACTCCAGGATCATGGCCTGAGCCGAAGGCAGTCGCTTAACCAACTGAGCCATCCAGGCGTCCCACAAACAACATTTCATTTGAGTCCAAAATGGGGCAGCAGGGCTGCATGGTTTCTGGAGTCTGTAAGGGAAAATCTGTTTCGTTGACTAATCCAGTTTCCAGAAGCCGCTTTTACGCCTTTATACTTATGGCTACTTCTTCCATTTTCAAAGCCTGTCACTTTGCTGCTACTTTCATATCTCTTTTTTTCCTGACTTTGACCCTCCCAATTCCCCTTCTAAGGACCCTTTTGACAACATTGAGTCAACTTGCATAATTGCCCCATCTCAAAATCCTTAACATAATTGCATCTACAAGGTCTCTTTCACTTTATAAGGTATATACTCACAAGGTCTAGGGATTAGGAAAGAGACATATTGGTGGGAGGCATGAGTAAGCCTACCACTTTTTCCTTATGGATTGATAATGGCAAGAATGTTGTCGATGTTTTGTGTTTATTGAATGCTGATAGAGTTCAGAGCCTCCCACAGACAGTGAGGGGTCAGAGTGTCTCCCGGACCTACTGCCCATCTGCATTACACAGAACCTATTAATTCTATGACTGCAGAACAAAATGCTGCGAGGTAACAGGGGAGTCAATGTAGGTGGCAACAGGAGACAATGGTCTCTGACTGATAGACTCCTACTTTTAGATAGTAGGAGGCGCTATCCCAAAGGCCCTGCCTTGGCGGAATCTACACAGACAATATCCACAGGCTCCCTGGGATAGGGTTAGTCTGGAGAAAGCACTTGATCAAGAAGACAGTGACCTCCACGCTGGAAGGACGGGTGAAATCATTTTGCTTCAAAATTATACACAAAATCACATGATCCACAAAATTGAAATGGCCAGGGGCACCTGGGCGGCTCAGTTGGTAAAGTGACTGCCTTCGGCTTGAGTCCCGGGATCGAGCCCCGCATCTGGATCCCTGCTCCGGTGGGAAGCCTGCTTCCTCTCTCACTCCCCCTGCTTGTTGTTCCCTCTTGATCTGTGTTTCTCTCTGTCAAATAAATAAATAAAAATCTTTAAAAAAAAATGAAATGGCTAAGGAAGTTAAACTGAGCAAGATCTCTTTCCTTTTCTCACTCTCAGATATGCATCATGGCATCAGCTCTGGAAACTTCGCCAACTTGGGCTTCAGTTTTCTCATCAGCAAAATGACAATGATAATGCAGGTTGGGAGGATAGGCTAGATGACCATGTACACTGTAGACGGCTCACCTCAACACTTGGCATGTAACCCAAAATAACAGCTTTTCTTCATTGTGGTTAAATGTCATATCCAGTTTGCTTCTCAGACTGGTTGTATAACCTTTGGTTCTGTTTCTACAATCTCTAATTTCTCACTGAAGAATGGAATAATAAATATTTACCTAAGAAGATTATTAAAATAAGAAAATTTATCAGAGGTCACAATTCACATGCTATGAACCATATTCCTGGCTTTTGAGTCACAGTTTATGTGACATTTTCAGAGTTCTGAGGCAAACAGAGAAGGTGTATATTCTACAAGTCTGATACATCTCAGTGCTAAGGACTGAGTGTATTCTAGAAAATGCATTCATCAGTGAGTGGCTATGCCAATGTTCATCCCTTTTCTGTATTAAGGTCTCCCCATTCTGTAATGTCTTCTTTATTTTCTTCACAATATACTTCAAATCTCTCTTCCCCAAGGGATATACCACTGATCCTTCTCTTGCTGTTTCATTTCCTGCCCCTGTGTCCTAAATGCTGGGATTTTAGTTCTCAGTTCATACTAGCTGGTATTTTCCTGTGAACAAATCTTCTATGGAGTAATGCACATGCAAACCTGACCCTGTTGTCTTCAGAGTTCCCAAAAACAGAGACACTAATTTATTTCTCTTTTTTTTATCACATTATTTTATTTTTGCAGTGTTCCAAGATTCACTGTCTATGCCCCACACCCAGTGCTCCATGCAATATGTACCCTCAATACCCACCACCAGCTCACCCATACCGCCCCCCTCCCCTCCAAGACCCTGAGTTTGTTCTGAGTCCAAAGTCTCCTGTGGTTCATCTCCCTCTCTGATTTACCCCACTTCCCATTTTCTTTTCTTCTACTGTCCTCCATATTACTCCTTATGCTCCACAAGTAAGTGAAAAGATGATATTTGACTTTCTCTGCTTGGCTTATTTCTCAATATAATCTCCTCCAATCCAGTCCCTGTTGCTACAAAAGTTGGATATTCATCCTTTCTGATGGAGGCATAGTATTCCATTGTATATATGGACCACATCTTCTTTATCCATTCATCTGTTGAAGGGCACCTTGGCTCTTTCCACAGTTTGGCGATTGTGGCCATTGTTGCAATGAACATTGGGGTACATATGGCCCTTCTTTTCACTACATCTGTATCATTGGGGTAAATACCCAGTAGTGCAATTGCAGGGTCATGGGGTACCTCTATTTTTAATTTTTTTAAGGAATCTCCACACTGTTTTCCAAAGTGGCAACACCAACTTGCATTTCCACCAACAGCGTAAGAGGGTTCCCCTTTCTCCACAGCCTCTCTAACACTTGTTCTTTCCTGTCCTGTTAATTTTGGCCATTCTGACTGGTGTAAGGTGGTATCTCAATGTGGTTTTGATTTGAATTTTTCTGATAGCTAGTGATGACAAACTTTTTTATGTGTCTTTTAGCCATTTGTGTGTCTTCTACGGAGAAGTGCCTCTTCTATGGAGAAGTGTTTCCTGCCCTGTTTTTTATGTGGTGATCTTTATTTTGGTTGTTGAGTTTGAGTAGTTCTTTATAGACCTTGGATATCAGCTCTTTGTCTGTAATGTTATTTGCAAATAACTTCTCCCATTCCGTGGGTTGTTTCTTTGTTTTGTTGACTGTTTCCGAGGTCTTTCATCCATTTCAACTTTATCTTTGTGTGTGGCATAAGAAAATAGAGTTTAATTCCTCTATACGTAGCTGTCCAATTTTCCCAGCACCATTTATTGAAGAGACTGTCTTTTTTCCAGTAGATATTTTTTCCTGCTTGTTGATTTGACCATACAGTTGCAGGTCCATATCTGGACTCTCTACTCTGTTCCTTTGGTCTATGTATCTGTTTTTGTGCCAGTACCATGGTGTTTTGGTGATCACAGCTTTGTAATAAAGCTTAAAAATCAGGCAACACGATGCCCCCCAGCTTTGTTTTACTTTTTCAACATTTCCTTAGCAATCTGGAGCCTTTTCTAGTTCCATACAAATTTTAGAATTGTTTGTTCCAGCAGATTGAAAAATGTTGGTGGAATTTTGATCAGGATGGCATTGAAAGTATAGATTGCTCTGAACAGTATAGACATTTTAACAATGTTTATTCTTCAATCCATGAGCATGAAATGTTTTCTATTTTTTTATGTCTTCTTCAATTTCTTTCATGACTAGTTCCTTGATTACAGGTCCTTAACTAACTTGGTTAGGTTTATTCCTAGGTACCTCATGGTTTTTGGTGCTATAGTAAATGGAATTGATTCTCTGATTTCCCTTTCTATATTTTCATTGTTAGTGTATAAGAATGCAACTGATTTTTGTGCATTTATTTTGTATCTTGCCACATTACTGAGTTGTTGTATGAGTAGTTTGGGGGTAGAGTCTTGTGGGTTTTCCATATAAAGTATCATGTTATCTGCAAAGAAAGAAAGAGTTTGATTTCTTTTTTGTCAATTTGATTGCATTTTATTTCTTTTTTTTTTAATATTTTATTCATTTGACAGAGAGAAACACAGCCAGAGAGGGAACACAAGCAGCAGGGGGAGTGAGAGAGCGAGAAGCAGGCTTCCCGCCGAGCAGGGAGCCCAATATGGGGCTCGATCCCAGGTCTCTGGAATCATGACCCGAGCCAAAGGCAGTTGCTTAACCAACTGAGTCACCCAGGTGCCCCACATTTTATCTTTTTATTCTGTTATTGCTGTTGCTAGGAATTCTAACACTATGTTGAACAGTTGTGGCAAGAGTGGGCATCCTTGTCTTGTTCCTGATCTCAATGGAAAGGCTGTTAGTTTTTCCCCATTGAGAATGATATTTGCTGTGGGTTTTTCATAGATAGATTTTATGACATTGAGGAAGGTTCCCTCTATCCCTATAGTTTGAAGGGTTTTTTTTAAGTTTTTTTTTTTTTATTTGACAGAGAGAAACACAGCCAGAGAGGGAACACAAGCAGGGGGAGTGAGAGAGGGAGAAGCAGGCTTCCCACTGAGCAGGGAACCCAATGTGGGACTCGATCCTGGGTCTCCGGGATCATGACCTGAGCCGAAGGCAGTCACTTAAACAACTCAGGCACCCAGGTGCCCCTATTTTGAAGAGTTTTGATCAGGAATGGATGCTGTATTTTGTCAAATGCTTTTTCTGCATCAATTGAGAGGACCGTGTGGTTCTTCTCTTATTGATTTGTTCTATCACATTGATAGATTTGTGAGTGTTGAACCACCCTTGCATCCCAGTGATAAATCCCACCTAGTCATGATGGATAATCTTTTTAATGTACTATTGGATCCTATTACCTAAGATATTGTTAAGAATCTTGGCATCCATGTTCATCAAGAATATTGGTCTGAAATTCTCCTTTTTGATGGTGTTTTTGCCTATACACCGAGAAGATCTAACAATTGTAAATATTTATTCCCCCAACATGGGAAAAGCCAACTACATAAACCAACTGTTAAGTAAAATAAAGAGTCATATTGATACAAATACATTAATGGTAGGAGATCATGTCCATGCCATGCTCAGCAATGGACAGATCATCTAAAAAGAAAAGCAACAAAGAAACAAGAGCTTTGAATGACACATTGGACCAGATGGATCTCATAGATATATTCAGAGCATTCCACCCTAAAACAATGGAATACACATTCTTCTCGAGTGCACATGGAACTTTCTCCAGAATAGACCACATACTAGGTCACAAATCAGGGCTCAACTGACACCAAAATACTGAGAGTATTCCCTTCATATTCTCTGACTACAATACCTTGAAATTAGAACTCAACCACAAGAAAAAGTTCAGAAGAAATTCAAACACTTGGAAGCTAAAGACTATATTGCTCAAGAATGTTTGGATCAACCAGGAAATCAAAAAACTTAAACATTTCATGGAAATCAATGAGAATGAAGATACACTGATCCAAAACCTATAGGATATGGCAAAGGCAGTCCTAAAGGGCAAATACATAGCTATCCAAGCCTCACTCAAAAAAAAAAAAAAAGAAAATCCCAAATACACCAACTCTCTTTATACTTTAAAGAACTGGAAAATCAACAACAAATTAAGCCAACCACACACACAAGAAGGGAAGTGATTGAGATTAGATAAGATATCAATAATTAGAATTAGAAACTAGAGATACAGTAGAACACATCAATGAAACTAGAAGCTGGTTCTTTGGAGGAATTAATAAGATCGATAGACTATTGACCAAACTAATCCAAATGAAAAGGGAGAGGGCCAAAATTAATAAAAATACAAATTAAAGGGGAGAGATCATGACACCACCAAGGAAATAGAAACAATCATCAGAAATTACTATCAACAGTTATATGCCAATATAACTTAAGTTATATATAAGTTATATGCCAATAAGTTAAACAATCTGGAAAATATGAATGCATTCCTGGAAACCTATAAAATTCCAAGACTGAAACAGGAAGAAATTGAAAACCTGAATAAACCAATATCTAGTAATGACATTGAAGCAGTGATCAAAAACTTCCCAAAAAACAAGAGCCTCGGACCTGATGGATTCCCTGGGAATTCTACCAAACATTCAAAGAAGAAATAATACTTATTCTCCTGAAGCTGTTTCAAAAAATAGAAACAGAAGAAAAACTTCCAGACTCTTTCTATGAAGCCAGAATTAATTTAATCCTCGTTTCTTTCTTTAGACTCACTGTGGCCTTTCTAGAAGTGAGCACTGGCTTTTCACTATGGTTTAGCACAGCAATCATCTTAGTTTGGGCTCACCCAGAAGCAGACTTGGAAACAAGGATTCAGTTATAAGTGGTAAAAATAAGTAAGGGAAGAGATGAGTGAGCCCAGAAAGAAAGAAATCTGTAAGGGCTTGTTATTACCATTGACTATTGGATAATTCTAGAACATGCTCCTTAGAGCTAGCTCACGGGAAGGGCTAATGAGGTGGGGTATTTCTACACAAACTTCTGTAGTCTTTTAGAACTGCTGGAGTAGTAGGCACTGATTCCCCACTACTTCTAGTTGGTCACATCATGAGCAGAGTGAACTTAGGCCTGTGAGAAAAGAAATCAGGTTCTGGGTGTTAGAGGTACATCAGGGTGAGGGAACATGGGAGGGGCACTAATAGCTTCTGCCCTAGGAGTCAAAAACATAACACTGAAGTCAATTAAAACTGGGATTTCAGGGAAAATTTCTATGTAGTTCTCTCCCCATTTCTCATTCAGGTTGGTTTTTGTGGTTGTTGTTATGGAGTTGCATGAGTTCTTTGTATATTTTGGATATTAATATCTTATCAGATATATGGTTTACAAATATCTTTTTTTCCCATTCCATAAGTTAACTTTTCTTTTTTTTCTTTTTTATATCCTAATAATTTATTTTATTTTATTTTTTCAGTGTTCCAAGATTCATTGTTTATGCATCACACCCAGTGCTCCATGCAATACATGCCCTCCTTAATATCCACCATCTGTTGGTTGTTTATTTTGCAGAACGTAAGTTTGATATAGTCCTACTTATTAATATTTGCTTTTATGATTTGTGTTTTTGGCATTATATCAAAAACATTGTTTCCAAGATCAATGCCAATGAGATTTTCCATATGTTTTCTTTTGGGAATTTTACAGTTTCAGTTGTTATATTGAAGTCTTTAATTCATTTAAGTAAATTTTTTGAATGGCATAAGATAGGGATTCAGTACATTCTTCTACCTGCGGATATCCAGTATTTCCAATACCAGTTATTGAAGAGATCATCCTTTCCCCATTGCATATTCTTGGCTCCCTTGTTAAATACTATTTGATTGTATAAGTGTGAGTTTATTTCTGGGCTATTTGTTGTGTTTCATTGATTTATGTGCTTATTTTTATGCCAGTACCATACTGTTTTAAATACTTTTGAAATATACTTTGAAATCAGAAAGTATAATGCTTCCAGGTTTGTTCTTCTTTCTCAGTATTAGAGCATTTTGTGATTCCAAACCTTAAGATTTTTTTTTCTATCTCTGTGAAAAATAGCATTAGGACTTGGGTGAGGATTGCACTGAATCTATAGATGGCTTTGTGTACTATGAACCTTTTGACAATATTAATTCTTCCAATCCATGAGCATGGAATATCTTTCTTTGTGTTTTTGTCTTCTACAGTTTCATTCATCAATATCTTAAGGTTTTCAGCGTACAGAAATTTCATCTCCTTGGTTAAGTATATTTGTTCATATTTTATTGGTTTTGGTGCTCTTGTGAATGAGATTATTTTACAAATGGCCAATAAGTAAGGACAACTGGCTGGCTCAGTCAGTAGAGCATACAACTCTTCATCTCAGTCATGAGTTTAAGCCCCATATTGGGGGTAGATCTTATTTTTAAAAAAATGGCCAACAGGTACATTAAAAGGTGCTCAACATCACTTATCATCAGGAAAACACAAATCAAAACCACAATGAGATATCACCTCACACCTATTAGAATTGCTACCATCAAAGAGACAAGAGATAACAAGTGTTGTCAAGGTTGCAGAGAAAAGGTAATTCTTTTGCACTGTTGGTATAGGGATATAAAATGGTGCAGCTTCTAGGGAAAACAGTATAGATGTTCCTCAAAATATTAAAAATAAAATGACTTTTGATCCTGCAAACCCACTACCCCACTTCTAGGTATATATCCAAAGAAAAGGGGATTTCAGATATGTGATTTTCAATATTTACAAGTATACACACACACACACACACACAACATGGATAGACCTTGAGTCATTACGCTAAGTGAAAGACATCAAAGAAAGAAAATACCATATGATATTGTTTATATGTGAAATCTAAAAAAGCCAAACTCATAGAATGGGACAGTACATTGTGGTTACCAGGGACTGGAGAGTAGGGGAAATGTGGAGATGTTGACCAAAGGGTACATGCTTCCAGTTAGAAGATGAGTAAGTTCTGAGAATATAATATACAATATTGAATAATTAATAATGCTGTATTATATACTTGAAATCTGCTAAGGGTGTAGATCTTAAATGTTCTTACCACCAAAAAATGATAATTATATAACATGATGAGTTATTCGCTAACTCCATGATGGTAATCATATTGCAACCTATGTGTATCAAATCCAAGTCCACACACTATACACCTTAAACACCATGTTGTATGTCAATTATATTGCAACAAAATTTGGAAAAAATGGATTCAAAACCCTTTTTCTACCAGATAATATATAGTCTTAAATTATCTAATCTCTAATTCCCTTCTCTAAACCTGATTCCCATCTACAATATATAAATAAATAAATAAATAAATAAATAAATAAATAAATAAGGATATTGGAATAATACCTACCTTTGGTATTGTAATAAAAATTAAATAAAATAAAAGAGTTAGTATGATGCCTAGTACATTTAAATGATAGCAGTTATTATTTTTGTGATGCCAGTATTAGCATAACACAATAGTCTGCACTCAAAATGCCTAATAAATATTTATTGAATCTAAATTTATTTATATCAAAAGTCTATAAAAAACTCCAAAAGACATTAACTTGAATTTTCCTTATTTACATTTTTCCACCACACTACCCAGAATGACAGAAAATTACAGATGTTATTGAAAATAGTTCTTCAAATGTCAGGAACACATTTTAATGTATGTTAACAGAATGACTTTGCTTTCCAGCACTCTACAAAAAATAAACTAATTAGAAGGAAGGAAAGAACATAAAAAGAAAAATATTCTTCAAACGGGACATGAAAAGAGAGCTAGTCTTCAAATATTTATAGGGTTTTGGCCCAAGAGTCTCCCATGTTTTCATTCTAATTCAATAGCCTCCGGAAGATGGGGGAAGGTGAATGCGTAATGTAGGGATTTACAGAGAATTACAAGGTTGAGAGTCTTTGGATCAGGCTGGGAGGGTCTACAAGGTGTTCTCTGCCTCCTTTTTCTGGATATTAGAGAGTGGGTGGGGACAGATTGGAGGAAAAGAGATTTTGAATCTGGAAGTAAAAGGAACAAAGATTCTGAGAAATGAAGAAGAGACTTTGGTTGTTGCAATAGCTCTGGTTTTCAGGTTGCAAGCTACAGAGCTCGCATGTCAGGGGAGCATATGAGCAGGTATCAGTGGATGAGTTTTAGGTCCAATACTTGGGAAGGGATCTCTAGACCTGAGTATAGGGGTGGACAACCTCTTTCCCCAAAGGCTGGTGCCATTAGTGTGACTGAGATCCACTGTCTCCTGGCCTTCAGGTGACATTCCTAGGAGACAAAGCAACCCAGTCAGGGGCAGGTGGCTCTGCTCTGGGCAGTGCTGACAAGCAGATCCCCATGGCACAGAAGCAGCAGCCCCTGGAACTTAGTGCCGGTCTATATTCTGTCTTCCCTGCTTTGCTCTTCTACTTAGAGGTTCCTGGAGAGTTAGGGTAGGGTAGAATAAGGATTTCTTTCAATGCAAAAGTGTCTTTGAATCAATAATTTAAAAATGCAGGATGGGACCCAGGAGACAGGTGCAAGTAATTTTAAGGCAAACAGATAAAGGACTGAAATGCTGAATGTGTTTTCTAAATTGTCCAAATTAATCCACTTAGAATTGTGGGCTTGAGATTCAGGACAGATGTGAAGAAGAAAGGAACTGAATAAATTAAAGAATGAAAATACATATGAAACACAGGAGGAAACTTACACCTATGTCATGGCATATAATTGTAATCACTTCCTAATAAGGAGGAATCAGTAGTCCCATCCAATAAAAAAGGAAAGTGATGTTGTTACTGGGCATGATTTTTACACTAGTTCTGACACCTAAGGCAGGTCCTGACCACATGCTCTGCGTTCTGGTGGAAGGGGCCTCAGTGAGGGTTCATACCCACACCACATTTATTTATTTTATTTTATTTTTATTTTGTATTATGTTATGTTACGCTATATTATATATGTTTGTTATGTTATATTTTTTATTATGTTATATTCACCATACAATAAATTATTAGTTTTTGTTGTAGTGTTCTGTGTTCATTGTTCATATATAACACCCAGTGTTCCATGCAATATGTACCCTCCTTAACACCCATCACCAGGTTCACCCATCCTCCCACTCCCCTCCCTTCTAAAACCCTCAGTTTATTTCTCTGAGTCTATAGTCTGTCACGGCTCATCTCCCCCTCCAAAATCCCCCTCCCTTCATTTTTCCCTTCTTTCTCCTAATGCCCTCCGTTATATTCCTTATGTTCCACAAATAAGTGATATCATATGATAAATAACTTTCTCTGCTTGACTTATTTCACTTAGCATAATCTCCTCCAGTCCCATCCATGTTAAGGCAAAAGTTGGTTATTCATCCTTTCTGACGGCTGAATAATATTCCATTGTGTATATGGACCACATCTTTCTTATCCATTTGTCTTTTGAAGGGCATCTTGGTTCTTTCCACAGTTTGGCTACTGTGGACATTGCTGCTATGAACATTAGGGTGCATATGGCCCTTCTATTCACTACATCTGTATCTTTGAAGTAGGGCAATTGCTGGGTAATAGGGTAGCACTATTTTTAATTTTTTGAGGAACCTCCACACTGTTTTCAAAAGTGACTTCACCAACTTGCATTCCCACCAGAAATGTAAAGGACGTGCCTTTCTCTACAACCTCTCTAACATTTGTTGTTTCTTGCCTTGTCATTTTTGCCATTCTAACTGGTGTTAAGTGGTATCTCAATGTGGTTTTTATTTGAATTCCCTTGATGGCTAATTGTGATGAATATTTTTTCATGTGTCTGTTAGGCATTTGTATGTCTTCTTTGGAGAAGTGTCTGTTCATGTCTTCTGCCCATTTTTTGACTTGATTATTTGATTTTTGGATGCTGAGATTGAGAAGTTCTTCAGATCTTGGATATCCGTGCTTTGTCTGTAGTGTTATTTGCAAATATCTTCTCCCATTCCATGGATTGCATCTTTGTTTGTTTACCTTTACTGTACAGAAGCTTTTAATCTTGATGAAGTCCCCAAAGTTCATTTTTGTTTTTGTTTCCCTTGCCTTTGGAGATGTATCTTGAAAGAAGTTGCTGTGGCTGATGTCAAAAAGTTTACTGCCTATGTCCTTCTCTAGGATTTTGATGGATTCCTGTCTCACATTGAGGTCTTTCAGCCATTTAGAGTTTATCTCTGTGTATAGTGTAAGAAAATGGTCACATTTAAATCTTCTGTATATAGCTGTCCAATTTTCCCAGCACCATTTATTGAAAAGACTGTCTTTTTTCCATTATTTTTTCCTGCTTTATCAATTAATTGACCATAGTGTTAAGAGTCCATATCTGGGCTCTATTCTATTTCATTGAGTTATGTGTCTGTTTTTGTGTCACTGTCTTGGCAATCACATCTTTGTAATATAGCTTGAAATCAGGCACATGATGCCCCCAGCTTTGTTTTTCTTTTTCAACATTTTCTTGGTGATTCAGTGCCTTTTCTGGTTCCATACAAATTTTAAGATTGTTTGTTCCAGTATTTTGAAAAATGCTGTTGGTATTTTTATCAATATGGTGTTGAAACTATAGATTTTTCTGGATAGCTTAGACATTTTAACAATGTTTATTCTTCCAATCTATGATCATGGAATATCTTTCCATCTTTTTGTGTCTTCTTTAATTTATTTCATGAGCATTTTGTAGTTCCCCAAGTACAGATTCTTTACCTCCTTGGTTAGGTTTATTCCAAGGTATCTTTTGGGTTTTCATCCTATTGTAAATGGAATTGATTCTCTAATTTCTCTTTCTACAGTTACATTGTTAGTGTATAAGAAAGCAACGGATTTCTGTGCATTGATTTTGTATCCTGCCACATTACTGAATTGCTCTATGAGTTCTAGTAATTTGGAGGTAGAGTTTTGTGGGTTTTCCACACAAAGTATCATGTCATCTGTGAAGAGAGAGTTTGACTTCTTTTTTGCCAATTTGAATACCTTTTGTTTCTTTTTATTGTCTGGTTGCTGTTGCTAGGATTTCTAGTACTATGTTGAACAATAGGGGTAAGAGTGGGCTTTCTTGTGTTCCTGATCTTAAGGGAAAGGCTTTCAGCCTTTGCCCATTGAGAATGATATTTGCTGTGGGTTTTCACAGATGGACTTTATGAAATTGAGGAATGCTCCCTCTATTCCTATGCTTTGAAGAGTTTTAATGAGGAAAGGATATTGTATTTTGTCAAATGCTTTCTCTGCATCAGTTGAGAAGACTATGTGGTTCTTGTCTCTTCTCTTATTTATGTGTTCTATCACATTGAATGATTTGTGAATGTTGAAACATCTTTGTATCCCAGGGATAAATCCCACCTGGTCGTGGTGATGAATAATCCTTTTAGTTTACTATTGGGCCCTATTAACTAGGATCTTGTTGAGAATCCTGGCACCCATATTTATCAGGAATATTGGTCTGAAATTCTCCTTTTTGTTGGGGTTTTGTCTGGTTTGGGGATTAAAGTAATTCTGGCTACATAGAAAAACTTTCGAAGTCTTCCTTCTGTTTCTATATTTTGAAACAGTTTCAGGAGAATAAGTATTGTTTCTTCTTTGAATGTTTGGTAGAATTCTTCAGGGAATCTGTCAGGTCCTGGGCTCTTGTTTCTTGGGAAGATTTTGATCACTGCTTCAATCTTGTTACTGGTTATGGGTCTATTCAGGTTGTCAATTTCTTCTTGTTTTAGTCTTGGTAATTTATAGGTTTCCAGGAACACATACATTTTTTCCAGATTGCTTAATTTATTGTCATGTAGCTGATGATAATAATTTCTGATAATTGTATTTATTCCTTTGGGGTTAGTCAAGATCGCTCCCCTTTCATTCATAATTTTATTACTTTGGGTCCTTTCTCTTTTTCTTTTGGATAAGTCTGGCCAGTGGTTTATCGATCTTATTAATTCTTTCAAAAAAAAAAAAACAGCTTCTGCTTTCATTAATATGTTCTACTGTATTTCTGGTTTCTAATTCATTCATCTCTGCTCTAATCTTAATTATTTCCCTTCTTGTGTGTGAATTAGGTTTCATTTGTTGTTGATTCTCCAGATTTTTAAAGTGTAAAGAGAGTTTGTGTATTTACGGTTTTTCTATTTTTTTTTTTTTTGGTTTTTCTATTATTTTGAATGAGGTTTGAATGGCTATGAATTTCCCTGTTAGAACTTCCCTTGACATATCCCATAGGGTTTGGATGGATGTGTCTTCATTCTCACTGGTTTCCATGAATTGTTTAAGTCCTTTCTTGATTTCTTGGTTCAGGCAAACATTCTTGAGCAAGATGCTCTTTAACTTTCAAATGTTTGAATTTCTTCCAAACCTTTTCTTATGATTGAGTTCCAGTTTCAAATCATGGTGGTCTGAGAATATGCAGGGAATAACCTGTCTTTTGGTATCAGTTGAGAACTGATTTGTGATCCACTATGTGGTCTCTTCTGGAAAAAGTTCCATGTGCACTTGAGAAGAATGAGTATTCTATTCTTTTAGGGTGGAATGTTCTGTATATATCTATGAGGTCTATCTGGTAGTATGTCATTCAAAGCTCTTGTTATATGTTGATTTTATGCTTAAATGATGTGTCTATTGCTGAGAGAGGAATGTTGAGGTCTCCTACTATTAATGTATTATTATCAATATGTCTTTTTATTTTGGTTAACAGTTGACTTATTTTGTTGGTTGCTCCCATGTTGGAGGCATAGATGTTTACAATTAGTAGATCTTCTTGTTGGATAGACCCTTTAAGAATGACATAGTGTACTTCTGTATCTCTAACTACAGTCTTTACCTTAAAATCTAATTTGTCTGATAAGATAATTGCTACCTCAGTTTTATTTTTTTTATTGTTACTTAAATTATTTTTTCCAGTGCTCCAAGATTCATTCCCCATTCCCCACACCCAGTGCTCCACACAATAGGTGCCCCCAGTACCCACCACCAGGCTCTCCCATCCCTCCACTCCTATCCCTCCAAGTCCCTCAGTTTGTTTCTGTGTCCAAAGTCTCTGTTGTTTCATTTCTCTCCCTGGATTACCCTACTTCCCATTTACTTTCCTTCTCCCACTGTCCTCCAGGTTACCCCTCATGCACCGCAAGTAAGTGAAACCATGTGATACTTGACTTTCTCTACTTGGCTTATTTCACTCAGCATAATCTCTTCCAATCCAGTCCATATTGCTACAAAAGTTGGATATTCATCCTTTCTGATGGAGGCATAGTATTCCATTGTATATATATTGTACCACATCATCTTTATCCATTCATCTGTTGATGGGCATCTTGGCTCTTTCCATAGTTTGGCGATTGTGGCCATTGCTGTGATGAACATTGGGGGTACATATGACCCTTCTTTTCACTACATCTGTATCTTTGGGATAAATGCCCAGTAGTGCAATTGCAGGGTCATAGGGTAGCTCTATTTTTAATTTTTTAAGGAATCTCCACACTGTTTTCCAAAGCGGTTACACCAGTTTACATTCCCACCAACAGTGTAAGAGGGTTCCCCTTTCTCCGCAGCCTCTCCAACACTTGTTGTTTCCTGACTTGTTAATTTTGGCCATTCTGACAGGTGGTATCTCAGTGTGGTTTTGATTTGAATTTCCCTGATAGCTAATGACGCTGAACATTTTTTCATGTGTCTGTTAGCCATTTGTATATCTTCTATGATATCTTCTATGGAGAAGTGCCTCTTCATGTCTCTTGCCCATTTTTTGATGTGTTCATCTTCTTTTTGGGTGTTGAGTTTGAGTAGTTCTTTATAGATCTTGAATACCAGCCCTTTGTCTGTAGTGTCATTTGCAAATATCTTCTCCCATTCTGTGGGTTGCCTCTTTGTTTTGTTGACTGTTTCCTTTGCTGTACAGAAGCTTTTTATT